>PVJH01001060.1:24991-237549 GCA_004026705.1 Nesogale talazaci
CATTCTCCCTCCCTCCAGGCCCCCATTATCAGCTCCCTATATTACCCTTCCTCCCCCCCTTCCCCTTGAACCCTTAGTAATTTACAAATTATTTTTTCATCCTGTACACTGTACAATGTGTCCCAACACTCACTTCCCTGTTGTCCGTGCCCCAGAGAGGAGGCTACGTGTAGATCCCTGAAGTTGGTTCTCCCTTTCTGTTCCTCCATCCCTCCACCCTCCTGGTATTACCACTCCCATCACTAGTCTTGATGGATCATCTATCCTAAGTTTCCCATGTTTCCAACTTCACTGTACATCTCCTGGTCTAGCTGGATTTATGTGGCAGAATTGGGGTCATGATAGTGGGTGGGAGGCAGCATGGGAACTAGAGGAAGGTTGCCAGCTCTATTTTTAAAAGAGACTATCTATCTCTCCCTTACTTAATACATTTTTGGTCTTTTGCAAAAGATCAGGTGCACAAAGGTGGATAGATTTAATTCTGGGTTCTCAATTCTGTACCAAGATCTGTGGCTGTGTAGTAGCTTCGAGATTGTGAAGTGAGAGCCGTCCTACTCTGTGCTTCTTCTTTAGTAGTGCTGTGCTTCTCCAGGATAGCTTTCCTTTCCACATAAAATTTGTCATTAGTTTCCCCATCTCTTTAAGTAATGGCTCTGGGGTTTTTACTGGATCTGATTATAACTACAGATCACTTTGAGTCTTCCTATCAATGAGCTCGGCATAATCTCCCAGTAAGATCCCCGTGGGAGCCAATGCTGAGATCACGTCATTTTTCCAGGAACCCTTTTGAGGCTTAGCATTAATTGTGACAGTCATCTAATCAGATGTCACTTTGAGGAGTAAGAGTATAGGGGTGGAGTCTAGCCTGTCAATCTGGAGATAGCCAATGAGACCTCTCTAGAGGCATTGCCTTCTCCTGAGAATTCTGGGAAATGTGGTAATTTCTTCTTGGAAGTGGGCGACATTGTCTCATTTACTCCCTTGGAGACATTGTACTGACAAGGCCGACTTCCTGTGAGACAGACCTGAGGGGAAGTAGGCCACATAGAGCTACACTGGTACCCGAGAGCCCTGATCTGGACAAGCCATTTGGATGCCACCAGACCTCTGAAGCCAGAGGAGCCCCTCAGAGAACCCTGCCAGTGTGGAACACAATGTCATTGGACCCAAAGGCATTCTACCTATCTGGCTGGTATTCGTCTTGCATTCAGTGTCATTGCATGTGTTTTGTGAGTCCGAAGAAGACGTTATAGACTGGAATCAGACAAATGGGCTAATATCGGACTTATGACCATGGACTGCACTGGGTTGGGATGTTTTCTTAATGTGCAGTTGCTCTTGTATATAAAACTCTCTGTCGGCTGAGCCCCGGTGGCGTGGCAGTTGTGCGTGGGACTGCAGCCCACTGGGATGGAGGTTCAATTCCACCAACAGCTCCACAGGAGGAAAGGCTGAGCCTCCTACTCCCACCACCAGTGGTCAGTGATGCCTACCCCCCCCCCCAAAACGCTCTCTCATGTACACATAGGCGTGTTTATGAGTTTGTTTCTCTAGTCTACCCAGACCAAAACCAGTGTTTTACTGACTTTGTCTCCAAGCAACCACTAGTTGCAGACATGCTCTGCTTGGATTGAACCCCTGAACATATGGCCTGGAACCCTAGTAGCAATGTTTTTTGCCTTACCTTCCTATTCTATGACCAAATTGACTTTGTTTGTCCTGGAATTAATATTGTTTTGGCTATTTTTATTGTTTATTTTTGCTAGCTTAATTTTCTAAATATCTGATTTATATCACTAATTAGGTATCCAGCTCTACTAAGTATCTAAGTTAGGTCTCCATCTCTACAAGTATCTAGATTTCTTGTCACTATGTTTAAACATATTAAGTATTACATCAATTTCATCTTCTTATAGACCTCTCTTATGGTCACCTTTGACAAGATCAATGGTCTTTAGGTCTTTTCTCTGTCATCCTGAATCTATCTGTATCTTTTTGGGGGGAGGGAACATCACTGTCTTTTGGTGGGAGTGGGGGGCCCAGCCTTGCTCCTGGAGAGCTGCTGCTGGATTTGAACTGCCAAGCCAGTGGGCCGCAGCCCCGCATTCAACCACTATGCCACCAGGGCTGAACCCCCATCTGTATCTTGTATTGCAACTTTTGTCTTAAAAAAATCTATGTCAAAAAAGAACAAAACTATGTCACCTTGCAGATCCGGATGGACTGGAGAAGGTACACTAGTGGAGAGGGGGGCTGGAGATATGGGGAAATCAGGATGGATGAGCCCCCTTGGGCCAGTGGTTAGAATGGAACTACTGGATGGGTGGAGAGAAGATGGGATAGAGACGGAAACAGCTGCAGGGATCTACATGTGACCTATCTGGAGGATGGGCATGGGGGAGTGGGCTGAGGGAGGTGTCGGGCAGGGTGACATATGACAGAATAATAATTATTTATAAAGTATTGAGGGTGGATGGGAGAGAGAGAGCAGGGGTGCAGGGGACGGGTTGGAGGAACCAACACCAGGGGCTGGGGCAGCTGTTTGGAGAATGATGATGGCAGCGAACGTGCGAGGGTTCTTGTCACAGTGTGTTTATTTATGTATTGGCAAAATGATGTACAAGCCCCCAATAAAATGATTTTTAATTAAAAAAAATCTATGTCTTTTTAATTCTTGGTTTGACTCTTACTTGGTTAACATTTTTGAGACTTTGCATATTTGAACATGTTTTTACTTCAGTCTGACACTCTATTATAGTTTATCCAGGAAAACAATTTTAGAATGAAAGAAATTTTGAGGCCTGAATAATGTGGAGTGCAGGAGTGCTGGCCGTACCGTCTCCCTATCCACAGTCTAAAAGCTCTATGCAACATTTAATGCTCAGAAAAATTACTGTTGCCTGGAATTTTTACCAATAATATACACAATTGATCAACACTTATTTTACATATTATATTTATTAACTTTCATAATCACAAAAGTAAATAAAATCATAAGCATACTACTGTTCTGTATTTATTAAGATGGCAAGTTAATGTAGGGGCCCTGGTGCTGTAGAAGTTACACTTTGAGCTGCTAATTGCAAAAACAGCTGTTCAAAATCACCAGCCATTGCTCAGGAGATAAATGGACTTTCTATTCTACAGAGTGACAGTCTCTGAAATACACAGGGGCAGCTCTAGTTTTTTCTGTAGGTCCCTTTAGGTTGACATCAACTTGATAGCAATGAGTTTGGGGTTTATAATTTAACGTTGTTTACAAGATGAGTCATCTTCAAGCTGAGTAGATTGAGAAAGAAAGGGAGTTGTTCCTAAGCAGTCTCAGTGGTGACAGAGGTGGCAGTGTGGGACAAGGAAGGGAAGGCATAGCAGCAGGCACACTCAATGTAAGCTTATGGATATGTATGGTAATTTGTCTGACACTTTTGCATTATAATTTCTCTAAAATATTTTAACATGGTACCAATCTTTCCTCCACCATTTATGTTAGTTTCAGTTTCTGCATCATAGGAAGGTTCCTGTCGTAAAACAATTTTAACACAGCCTTGGGCAATTAGAACCCTTTTGCCATATTGTCTAATTTCAATTTCTTCTCTAGCACTGCTTCTTCTAAACCCTGTTCTTTATCATCCATCATTATCATATGTCAATCTCTCTGTTGTGATGTCAGTAAGCTCTTGAAAATCTTGAGACCCTTCACTAACCATCTTTTTCACCACATTCACCATATAGCTCTTCATGATTTTCTTGATTGACTCTGTCATAAATCCTGTGAAGGCATCCACAACGTTCAGACATAGTTTTCTCAATCAGGAATTTATTGTTTTAACCTTGATGGATTTGAACACCCTTTCGATAACAATGATGGCTTCTTCAATGATATAATCCTTCTAGATTTTATTGGACTTTTTTTCCATAACCTTAACAAATCTTTCCACAAAGTACCATTTGTAGTGAGCCTAAACAGTCCATGATCTACAAAGTGAATTAGAGATAGCGCGCAAGTAGACAACTTTGACACCAATGGTGTTGAAACGGGGTTCTGGGTGCCCAGAGGCCTTAGCTAATATCAAAAGAACCTTTAAAAGGAAGTCTTTTAAAAAATATCTCACTGACTCTAGGAATAAAGCAATGATGGACTCAATCCAGAGAAGGGGCTATTATCCAGTTCTTCTTCTTGTACAATCAAATAACTAGCAAGTAGTTCTCATATTGTTCCTTCCAGGCTGCCTGAGTTAGCAGTTTTCTGGATAAAAGAAGCACTGACATACACCTAACTGCACAAAACGGTAGATTTTACCTATCCTTTCCTTCCTTAAATACTAGTGCTCATTTCTTTTCCTACCAGTAAAGATTCCCTGTTTCTTTCCCTTCCTCCTCTATAATAGATGATGTTCAATTTTATTAATCATCTATTCAGGCAGATATCCTTTAACTTCAATGATTTTCTTCACGATGTTTGGAAATTCACCTGCTGCCTGTTGGTCAGCAGAAGCTGCTTCTCTTGTAATCTTGATATATTTTTAAGACCAAGCATATTTCTAAAATTATCAAAACACATTTTGTTAGCATTACCTTATCCAGCATTCTATCCTTCACCTTTCTTTTGCTTTCAATTTTCATACTTTAAAATGATGTCACTTTTCCACTTCATATTGGATTTTTATAAAAACTGTATTTTCACCTGAGCCCCGGTAGCGTAGTGGTTGAGTGCGACTCTGCGACTGACTGGCTTGGTGGTTCAAATCAAGCAGCAGCAAGGCTGGACCTCCCACTCCCACCAGAGGACAGCGATGCCTTAAAAAAAACTGTATTTTCAATAAGACATAAAAAGGTATTCTGCAAAAAGTCCAAGGTTTTGTCCTTGCTAGTGTATCTACAGGGACGGCTTCATGAATTTTCTTTTCTTTCTTTTTTTTCTTTCTTTTTTTTAAACAATGATACCTACAACACAGGATTCATGTATCTTGAAATTGTGGACATCTTGCAGCTGCAGGTTGCAGTCACTGGTACATCTCAAGAATTTAACTGGCTATTTTCATATCATGAGTTTTCTCTGTTTCTTTGGAACACTTTCAGCATCACTCGTGGCATTTTGAAGAGGGTCCCATGTTGTTGTTTATAGTTTTTGGTATCGCAGTAAAATTGATGAAAATATACCCCAAAAAACTGAGAAAAACTATATACTATGTTTCACAATTTATTGAGGGTATGAATAGAGGAGTAACACCGCATGACATTTTAGATCAATACCCACAACACTTGTGCTCATCACACTAATGACTGGAGGTGGTGATGGAATTACAGTAGTAATTCTATGTTAGCTTTATGTAGTTAGCTTTATGTAGTTATGATTTAATACAGCACTTTTACAATTGCTTATACTTTTCTTGACTGCAACTGGTATCATACATGATCTCTAAGTGTTTGTGCCATGTTCTGGGGAGAAACTAGCCTAAATTAAAATATAATTTATAAACCACTTATTAAGACTTATCCTGGACAAAAAAAAACAAGACAAAAATAAGCCATTTAGGTTAGCAAAATGATCACCATGAAGTCATAATGGTGTTCAAGGGTTAATAATCACCTCAAAAGAAAACAAAACATAAAGGAAATGCCCATTAAATCATGATTGGTCACAGATCAATTCATCACCAATGCAGATAGGACTACAAAAGTGTGAATGGGACCACGATTGGGATAGTACACTACTATATGTAGATAAACAAAAGCTTACAAGATTGGTTCAGGCCCTCTCACCACCTTGGTCAGGGTATGACTAGAATCATAAGATCCTAGTACCCCTATTTCCACTGAGAGCATGCCCTGACAAGTTTCTGAGGCATAGACTACCCCTTCCTGGACTGGCTAAGAAAGTCACAGCAAGTACACTCTGCTGGTTGACCAAGGTTTTACATTGCTGATTAGTGGTCAGAAGAAAGAAGAAGGTCAATGGGGGCTGAATATATGTACTTGGAAAATCAAAACAAATTTAGAATTCTTACTGTAAACACAGTCATCTGTAAACCTAGTGCTCCTCTGATCATGGACTTCATTAAAAATCCTTTGATCACACTTATATTGTATCCTTCTTCATGACCTGACAGCTGCTTCAGATGGTCACTTGCTTTATGATAAGCCTTTAAGACATCAGATGGTATTTTTATACAAGTATGTCATAGTAATTTTATTGAGGACCAAATAAAATGATTACTGCTTTGACATAAAATCTAAACACCCAGTCTTGCCTTCTTTCTTGAATTCTATGCTTCCATGCACATTTAATTGTTGAAAAGAGCACAGTGCTCAAAGTAAAACAGTCTCACAAGTTCCTTTGAACCATTGTTCAATTTAAAATATCTTATATCCATTTCTTTTCTTTTTAAAGTTCAAGGTTTTAAAGAATATCTTGGGGCAGTGGTCTACATGGGTACCCAAAACTTCCATGAAATACAGAGGTAGATCATATATACTAAGATCAATACTACATCAATCATCTGAAATAATCAACAAAATCAAAGCCAGAAATTCTCTGTGACAACAAAAAAATACCATGAGATATTTGCATATACCTAAACAATAAAATCATAAGTTGTATATGAATATGGACAAAGAAACATTAATTTATTAAGAAACAAAACTTTTTTCCTTTTGAGAATTAATAAAAAAATCTTATTGCAATTCTGTTTTGAAAAACTGCAGTTTGAATCTAATTAATTTTTCTAATCATAGTTTTTATAAAGTTGCAACATTTATTAACAAAAGTTTTCTGAGAGTCATAATATCTAAAAAGTAGTTAGGCAAATCAAAAGAAAGGAGAAAAATTGTTTCTTTAATTGAGAGAATAGATCCTTAAAATCCCCACAATATTCCCACATAAAAATCTACAGTAACATTTTTGTAGAGCTAGTGGGTAATTTCTATCCCAGATGACTTATGAATCAACTGTAATTTGTGAGTTAGATCATCTTCAGAGTTCTGAAAATTGTGGTTTAGACGCAGTTTCCAAGTTACACATGTAAGTCCTTTTCATATATCCGATATATTTCATCTTTCTGTTGAAAATGTTGGTCATGTAAATAAAAAACTTTTCTGTAAATCCAGCATTTGTTATTCCATGGTTAATATACAATAATATTTTTAAATTAAAGATCTGTTGGAAATTATGAGAACATGTGAAGCCAAATAAAGTTAAAATAAAGTTAAAGTCAGAAGACATGTTGACTAAACAAAATCTGAAAACACAATTATTAACTGTTTTTAAAAGGTTCAGATATACTCCTATGCCATAAAATTCCTAAACATATAAATATTTAAAAAGAAACAAAGTTGTGATCAAGTTGGCAATGAACATATTTCAAATTATAACCTACGAAATAAAAATATTTTGTAATTTTAATTGATGCTTAAAATTGGCAGGAATTTGAAGTAATCTGCTGAGAAATAACACCCAGGCATCAATTCTTTCAAACAATGTGAATTCATGAATCCAATCCGCCCTTGTTATGAATCCAGATCATCCAAAGAATGAGTTAAATAAAACTAGTAATAATGAACAATCTCCTTACTTAAGTGGCAAGAAGTCCAATTCCTTGTTCATGCTATTTAGAATAAGAATTCCACCACTCAAAAGATCTTAAACTATTAAACTGCTAAAGTGCAGTTTTATTTTGCACATAACATGAGTCAATCCCCAAAGTGAATTTCAGTCCTGTCACTTAATGACTATGATGTGTCACTTAATGACTGTTGATACATTAGTTGAAATAGGATGTTACGTGATTTGGAGGTGGTGTGAACAAAATGGCATGGCCTGGTTCTGCTTTTTCTTTAAGCATCTCAAACAAGCTTCATGCAACATCAGTGATCATCCACATGTCATGAGGGATTCTCATATGTGTTTGGTCCTCATGCCATGTCATGATCAATTTCTTCATAACTGATAAAGATCCCTTACACATTTTCTTTAGTTTGTCGCTATTAGAGGAGCTCTTTCTTTAACAGCTTGGATAATTTTTTATTTTGTTTGTTATATAAGCTTTTGTTGGTACATTTGACAACTTTATAAATACCATGACTAAATAAATATATCTTAATTACAAACAATACATTTATTGAAATTCATCCAAAACTTTTGCTTCACTTCCAAATTGATACTTCTTTTTGGTCTCTTACAACTATCACTAGTACTGGTTTTCCTGCATTTGAGAGCACTTATGCACATTATGAGACTATTTTCAAAAGAAAATTTAACAGAGCGATAACCCTACAACCCTCAAGAGATGTGGGATATGCGAAATTAGATACTGCTGAATGAATCAAATCATACACTGTTATATGGTAAAAAAATTAAGTAGAAAAGTATAGTACAGTGCCTAAATAAGACCATAACATAGCTGTATATGAGTAACATCAAGACTACCTCTGGTGCTGCAATCACTTTTTATATAAGAGATATGAGATAAATGTGCTGCATGCAGGAAGCTCTTACCCTCACCACATCGCTGTACTTGCATCAAGATTTGTGAAATTTATCATAACCTTATGGAATTACAGACCAGTATATAGTTGAATGCTTCCTGAAGAGATATCATGCAGTGTATGGCAGTATAGTAAAAATCTGAGATGTATACATTAGTTTGTAACAAAAAAATGAACACTATTGTTCAGCATGATTTAAAAACATTATTATTACTCTATTGTTAGAGATTGTAATGTATCTGAAAGTATTTATTTAATGTTATTGTGCAAAGAAAGGTATACTATATTCTATATAGTAAGATAAATAACTTGCTGACTTTAGATATGATCCACATATAATTACATATAAAATCGACTTAAAGGCACACATAGCAATTGGACTTGTTCATAATCCAGGTACTGTCTGTATTTCTTAAATCCATATACTGACTTCCTAGAAATCTTATTCTCATGGTTATCATTCTACAAACCTTGTCCTTACATAACAATACAGTAAGGTTCCTATGATCATTATGCAAAATTAGTGTTATGTAATAGTCTCGACCACATCCTGTTTGGATTCCCCCGTCCTCATTGCTCACCTCAGGCACATGATTGAGCTCTTTTTATTATCATGTCTTCCACACCACCAAAATAGGCATGGGTTAGAGCTGGTGGTGCTTGGTGGTTTTCCACTGCCCATTCCTCCTACCACTCACTGTGGGTGAGGACTTGCTGTTCTCCAGTTGCCTGACTTTCTCTTCCTTCTCCCTCCTTTCTGCCTCCCCTCATATCTTCCAGGCATGTTTGGCTCCATGTGTGGTATGTTACAAGGGTTTCTTTAGTGCTTACGTGGCACCTATAAGAAAATAAGGGTGGAGCTTAGCTTGTCAAACAGGTTGCAGCTTGATGACCTCCTTGGAAGTGCTCCCTGGAGGCCATTCCATTTCTCCATGCTGGTGATCAGACAAGCATGCTGCCTGATCCAGCTAACCTTCCTCATCCCCAGCTACGTGGGGACCACTGTGGACTGTGTTGCTGTCAACCTGCTGTTCTACAACTGGAACACTGCCCCACCTCATTTTGTCTGCTGCCTCTGGGCTGACAGTTCATCTTGCCACCACTCCAGATGCAGCACCTCCAACCAGTCACCTCTTATCACTGCACCATGACCTGCTTTGTCACACTGCATTACTGGCCTCTGATAGGCCTAGACATCGTATCTTCCTACTCTCTGCTTCCTTGTTCTTGGGCTAGTGGTCACGTGATTTGGAAGAACTTCACTATATTAACTAACCCACAAAAATTGGAGTGAGCTCTCTGCTGTGTGGACTAATTTGTTCTTCTATTCCTTTTTGCTTTATACACTTATCTATCATATATATATGTATATATATTCAAGTGTCCTGGTTTTGCTTCTGTAGAGAACCTTGCCAAACACACTTGACCTTCTTCTGCCCAACCTAGATCTCTTGTCATCCCTCTATTGCCCTCTCCATTCTAGGACCAGACAGAGATGTTGCAAATGAATACAAGAAAAAGATGTCCCTAGCTAGTCAGCCACTAACACTCATGTGGCCCAGTCATCACCAGAGCCTTCCAGGTATCAGAAGAATGGAAACATAGAAATAAATTGATTCACGATGACTTTACCATCAACTATATGAGTTCAAAATGTTTGTGGAAAAATTTGATTATCTTTTCATTTAATTTCCCAATTAGCCTTTTGCAGACCCCTTACGTGTCTCTTTTGTCTTAAACAGGATCCCTGGTGACATAGTGGAAACCATGCTGGACTGCTAACTGCAAGGTTAGCAGTTCAAAACCACTAGTGACTGCCTGGGGGGAAGAGGGCAGTTTCTATTTCTGTGAAGAGTTACAGTCCTGGAAACCCACAGTGGCAGTTTTATGGGGTTCATTTGGATGAAAATCTCAAGCAATGTTGTGACTTGGGATTTTTAAAAAAGTCATTATGTTCCTAATCTTTCATTTCCTTATTATTTTTTTTTTGGTTTTTTGTTTTGTTTTTTGGGGCACCACTGCCTTCTGGTGGTGGGAGTAAGAGGCCCGGCCTTTGCTCCGTGGAGCTGGATTTGAACCTCCATCCCAGTGGGCCGCAGTCCCGAGCACAGCCACTACACCACGGGGGCTCAGCCCTCATTATTTTTTAAAATTCCCTTAATCACCTAATAAATACCAATAGAATACTCCAATACAAAAAAGAACATGCAAAAAAATTAAAAGAAACAAAAAAGACCATCTCTGCATTGAAGAAGTCTTTTTTAAAAGAAGTCTTTATAGGAAATAAATCATTACATTGTAACTATCTTATAGTGATGTTAAGATTGTGTATAAGTGGTCAAGATATGGAATATTCACATGCCGTCAAAATATCTCTTTCAATTCATTCATTCCATGACTGTATCTAGTTACTTTCCTGTTCATCTCCTGAGTTATTTTCCCTGACAATGGTAAATTAAGTGCCACATGGAACTTAGGGTTACAGTGACATGCGTATTGTCTTCTTAGGCATTCTCTAAAAGCATGTCATCAGCTTCAATGTTGTTGGATAGCTCTGCGTTGTGCTCATTTCTGCCTTTTCGCTCTTCTTTTGTTTCTTTTATTCCTCTAATGTTCTAACAGGGCAAGATGGGAATTAGTTTCTTCCTCTTACTCTTGTTTGACATGAACGTGGACAAACAGCCTCCTTCTTTTGATGTAATGACATCCTGTTCTCTTACTGGGACCATAATGATTCCTCCAGGGCAAAGAGAAAAACCTTCTTACTGAGACCATAAAAGGTATTGTCTTTGTAACCTCAAAAAGGGAATTAAGCCTTTGTAAAGAAGAGAAATAAGGTGTTAAGAAGGAAAGTAAGAAATATGTTTACAGAGAATGAGCTATGATGTAATCTACATAAGATTTTTCTGTTTTCTTTCCAAGAAGAAGCTATTAAACTGAAGCCTAGAAAAAAATGAGTAGCACTCAGCTCATATAGCAGTTTGTTGTACTGTGTGTAGGCTTGCGCATTACTGTAATGCTAGAAGCTAAGCAAGTCACTGGTAATTCAAATGCCAGAAGGACCACCCATGGTCCACAGATTTCAGCAGAGCTTCCAGATTAAGAACTATGAGAAAGAAAGAATAAATGTCAACTACTGAGGAATTGTTCACTGAAAATAGTAGCTGAACATTTTATGATACAGTCCTGGAAAGCTATCTTCTCAGAACAAAGAATTCAGAATACAATAGGGGAAGCACTGTCTTCTCAAAATAGAGTTGGTCATAAGGATGTGATTGGAGTAAAACTTTCAGAACCTTCATTTGTTGATGGGACAAAATCCAAAATAAGAAGAAACAGTTGCAGTTGTAAGCATCCATTCATAATCAGAATATGGAATGTGCAAAAATATGAATCTAGGGAAATTTGAAGTCATAAACAATGAAATAATATGAATAAAGATCGATAGCCTAGGAATTCATGTACTGAAGTGGACAGGTCTTGAGCCATTTTCATGCAGACAATCATATGAGGAGGCACCCAAAGAAAAACAGATTTTTTTCAAAGCTAATTATTTAAATTATTTTTCAAAACTACCAAATCACCATCAAACTACTGTCCATTACTCTTAATACAATTGTCAAATCTGTGATTTATTTTTTGGAGACACTTTTCAAATTCATTTGGTTGGATGGCTAGCAGCAACTCCCGCATTTTTTTCTTCACTTCTTTTATGTCATCAAATCACTGTCTTTTCATGGCCCTCTGTTTGAGGGAAACAAAGAGAAGTTCCACCAAGCAATAAAGTGGGTGAGACAAAAGAAACATGGTTTTGTTTTGTTTTGGGGGGGCATCACTGCCCTCTGGTGGTTGTGGGAGCTACCCAGACTTGCTCCCAGAGAGCTGCTGCTGGATTTGAACTACCAAGTCAATGGGCCGCAGCCCTGGACTCAACCACTACACCACCAGGGCTCAGTCGAGAAACATATTTTATGGCCAAAATTGGCAAACCAATTCATTGTATGAGCAGGTGCATTGCAGTGGTGACAAAACCAGTTACCTGTCTGCCACAAACCAGACCTCTTTGGTCACACTCTGTTACACAAACTTTTTAGAATCTCTAAATAGAAAGCTTGATTCAGTCTGACCTGGTGGAACAAAATTTAAATGCATTACCAGTCAACATTTTCATCCCTTCATGAATTTGTCAGATGAACTGACATTTCACCTTTTTTGAAATGAGAAAACCACTCATACATTTGAGTTTTTCCATAGTGCCATCTGGTAAGCTATATTCAACATCACAACAGTTTTTGAGGCTTTTTACCCAACCAGGAAACAAAATTTCACAGCCTCACACTGTTCTTTTAAGTTGGCACTCACAAAAAGCAGGGTTCTAGTGAAATTTCTTTTTCAAAAAAATTCATTGTAACCAGAGAGCCATCTCAGGTAACACCACTGAGTGCACTAACTCAGCTCCAAGTGGTCTGCTGGTGTTCTAGCAGGAAAAAATGCATACTATGAAAGTTTCATCCACTTACTTTGTAAATAATTATAAATTCAATAGAAATGGCATCACATTCATCATAAAAAATAACATTTCACATAGCCCAGAGATGAGGAGAGGGGTGTGTGTATTGAATTCAGTTCCAGTTGACTGGAAAAAAGCAAACAACTTCTCTGAGCTACTGGACATTCACCAGTCTCACCAAGCACAAACTACAGCAACTTTGCACACCCAATTAGGGAAACTCCACGGTGATCCTTCATGCAGCTGGAGAAATTCTGGCGTCCTTATGACTGTGGTTCTCAAACTTCCTATTGCCATCACCCATCATATAGTGATGACCACCCCCAGCATAAAATTATTTTCATTGCTAGTTCATAACTGTAATTTTGCTATTATGAATCATGTGATCCCTGTGGAAGGATCGTTTGACCCCCACAGGGGTTGTGACTCACAGGTTGAGAGCCGCTGTTTTATGGTGCTTCATGTGACTGGGGAGGATCCCTTGCCTGTCCTCTGTAGCCCTACACATGGCTGAGGAAACTTCCACCTGCCTGCTGCAGTGCTGCATATGACACAAGACAGCTCTCCCCGTCATCTCCAGCACTCCACACTGCTGCAGGAACCTCTGCTTGACCACTGCTGCAATCTTGCCTACAAGACATGGACGCTACACCAGAGCAGGCGCACTCACCTGCCACTGTGGGACAGAGTTTAAAGCCCTCCAGTCCATAGTCAGGTGACTAGGGCTCAACTATCTTTTTAATTTTTTCATTCGTTTTTTTTTTTTCTTGTCTCCTTTCTTTCCTACCACAGCCAGTCTCAGCAGACTCAATTGTCTTGGAGGTTTTCTATTTCTTTCTTTCTCTTTTCTTCTCTTTTCCCCTCTCAAAGGAGAGGAAAAGAAAGAGAGAAAAAAAGACATGGGTGGGGGAGGAGCAGGGCACTAACCCATCCAAAGGAAGGGTATTATTTATAGCTCCACAGAAGAGGGAGAGACCGGGCTTCAACCCAATATGCCAAGATGTGAATACAACATGCTAGCATGTAGCAGGGAACTAATAGAGATATCTGTGGGGCTGCCCCTAATCCCAATTATGTAGACCCACCCCCAGAGGAATGCACTTCAGAGGACAGCACGGAAGCTACATCTCGTGCAGAGGGGCACCTCTGACCAGAGCACACAGGGGCAAATGAAGGAGCGTGGAACACATCCTTGTGGCAATTATATACTCTAGTGTCAATTTGATTAAGAATTTAGGGGTGGAGTCTAGCCTGTCAATCTGGAGATACCAAATGAGACTCTCTGTGGGCGTGGTTTTCTCCTGAGAATTCTGGGAAATCTCGCGATATTTCCCCCATTTGTGTGAAAGATTCATAGCTCAGTCTCTTGGAAACGCTCTAATGACAAGACAACATGGCAGCATGCTGATATATCCTGAGTCCTGGAAATAGGAAGAGCTGGAGGAGAAGCCACATAGGGTTATGCTGCTAGAACTAGACCTCTGAAGCCAGAATAGCCACAGAGAGGGCCCTGCCAGCGCTGAAATGCTTCTACCACCACTGGGTACACAAGACTCTGCATCCACTGGCTTGTGATTGTCCTGGCATCTTTTCCTGAAGTTCTTGAATCTTTAGAGAACTTATGGATTGATATTGGACATATGCACTAATATCAGACTTATGGACTTGGACTAGACTGTGTTGGGATGCTTTCTCTATGTTCCATTCCCCTTGTATATAAAGCTCTCCTTTATATGCATGTGCATTTATGAATTTGTTTCTTTAGTTTACCCGGACTAACACAATCCTGTCCCACCAATCTCTGAGGATGATATTCCTGCTTAGACCAGCTAATGCCCAATCAGGACCTTAGGGTCAGCCCCACAACAAAACATGACATCCCCCACTGAACCATAGTGCTATGGGGGACAACACAGGAGACAGTGCATGAATTGTCCCTGATCTCACCCATCACACTGAGGTGTGCATAAGGACATGCAACAGCACAGTATGGGGGGCAAGGCAAAGAAGTCCTCAGGGAATACCAAAAAGATTTTGGGGCCAGAGCATGGCACCCCATCAGACTTGACTATAAAACATTCCTAAAGGTCGACAAACAGACATGGAACTATTTATAGGCTTTTTGTTCTTCATCATTTTTTGGTTGTTGTTATTTTGATTTCTTTGTTTTGTTTTGCTTTTCTTTATTGTTTTGTCTGGCTTTGTCTGGTGTTTGCACTTACTATTGTCTCTGCAGGTCTATCTAGATAACAGAGATGGGTTAATCAATTTGGAAGTGAAAACAACCAGACCAAAGGTTCCAGGAGGTGGGGGAAATGGGAAAGGGGGAGGAGGAGAAAGGAAAGGGGTGTCAAATAAACCCAAGGGCAAGGGAACAACAAGTGATCTAAAATTAATGGAAGCATAAGATGCATGGTGGGGCTTAATGAAGGGCAATGTAGCTGAGAAGAATTACTAAAACCCGAATGAAAGCTGAATATTATAGGGGGACAAGAGGAAAGCAAAAGGAAATAGAGGAAACAACCAGGGGGCAAAGGACACTTATGGAGGCCTAAATACAAGGATGTACATAGGTAAATTTATTTATCTATAACAACATAGAAATAGATCTATGTACTTATATTTATATTTTAAGTATTATGGAAGTAGATGGACATTGAGTCTCAACTGAAGTACTCCCTCGATGCAAAAACACTTTGTTCTAATAATCCGGCGTTCTGTGATGTTCACCTTCCCGACATGATCTCTGCACAAAACTGCAATTGGCAAGATAAAATGAGTGCATAAGTAAATATGGTGAAGAAAGCTGATGGTGCCTGGCTATCAAAAGATATAGCATGTGGGGTCTTAAAGGCTTAAAGAAAAACAAGGGACCATTTAGCTGAGAAGTAACCAAGCCCACATGGAAGAAGCATACCAGCCTGTGTGATTACAAGGTGTAGATGGGATCATGTACCAAGCATCAATGACCCACAACAAAAATTCAGATCAATGTGAATGTGTGGGTGATGTGAAGTGGAGATCCAAAGTTCAGCTGTTTACAATTCCTTTACAGAAGGATCACAAGGAAGTGATGAGTCAGTCAGGGTACAGTATAACACTGATGAAACCCATTCGCACTTCGTTTTTGATCTTTCTACATTAGAAAAGTGGGTTTAGAAAGCTTTTCTTAACTGTGGTAAATTTTTAAATTACCTAGCTACTTGATACATGACATATGATACCATTTTGACTGATCAGTTGTGGAGAGAGTCCTTTTGAGATCCGTTCCTTCACTAATAAAAGCCAAAATCCCACAAGGAGAAACATTTTGCCCCTGGCCTTTTCTTTTTTGAATGCAGAAGGAATTTACATTTTTCAGCATCAACAATGAAACTAACATCCTGAAAATGACCAAGAAAGAAACTGGTTCTTTGATGGCAAACTAGTGGGCTGCAACTCCCCACCCCGGACCAATTATCTTCAAACTGGTTGTTGGAAATAACAAATGGAAAACCTCAATCCGTGTATTTTTAAAATATAGTAATAGCAATTAATGTCTTTAGAACTTTTCAAGTTGTTTACAAGAACTCATAGTTCATCTTCATAAAAAGTCAAAGTGAGCATTACTATTATCCTGACAGTTAATATCAAGAAATTGAAGCTTGTGAAGGTGAGTGGCTTAGCCAAGAATGGCACTTAGTAAGTGGAGACACTGGACTTTGAGCATAAATACTTGCTGCTAATTCCTAGGACCCTGCTCACTTTTCCTACAAACTAATGTTGGCTGTGTTTTCTGTTATCCCCAAATGATTTTTATCTGAATTTTTATATTCTTGAAGGTTGGCTAGCAATTGTATGGGTTGAAGCACGCCTGCAAACTCTTGTCAGTGCAGTGAGTAGCCAAAGGAGGGCACGATAAAAACAATTTGGCAAAGAAATTGCAGTGGGAGAAGAGATAAAGGGAAAATAAAGCAAACTCGCCAATGAGGAAATCCACTTCTGAAGAGTGGATTATGATTCATAGCAACTCGGTATGAACTCATCTTCCCTGACTCATCTTTCTCCTGAGGATGGGTTTGAACTGACAAACTTATGGTGAACAGCCCAACCCCCAACCCACAGTGCCATTGGGGCTACATTGGTTAAGAAAATAGGCTATGATTGTGATCTCTAAGACGTTCAATCTCTAAACTTCAGTTTCTTCATTTCTTAACTAGGCATACTCTATGCTATTCGCTTTCAGAATTTTAATACTTAGTAATATGTTATAATCATTGTAAGAATTCTTCAAAGGATTGCTTAAAAACGTAAAGAAAAGGTGGTATTTTCCTATAAATGCTTCTCTCATATGGAGGGTACTGACAATCTAGACATTTTCCACTCAAATTGCAGCTTTAGAAGCTTTAAAATATCAGATGAAGAGAGAGTGAAGATTACTTTTTCTTTGATGTTAGCATTTTCTCCTTATATTCTAGTAGAAATTCAGTTTCATTACAGATTCCAAACCAAGGAAACTATTGTCAGCATAATTTAAACTTAAGTAAGACTGATATTATTAGCCCATCAAACAGCTCTGTAAGAAGCATATTAATTGACTTCGAAGATTTATTTTAAAGGACAAGGAAACAACATGGACGTACGAGTCCACAGAAAGACGATTTACCCTCTGTGATTCATCACGATCCTAAAGGAGAGGGTAGAACTGCCCCGTTGAGTTGTCAGAGCTGTAAATATTTACAGAAGCAGTCTTCCACAGCCATCTCCCCTAGCAGCTGGCCCTTTGCTTAGAAGCCATGCACTCTAACCACTGGGGATCCTTAGTAACATGAGAAAGTCCGATAATTTCAAATCTGGTTTTAGAAAATCTGACTAACCTCTAAACTGTGTTCTGAGAAAAACAGTTGTCTCATACAAAGGGATAAGAACTAATATAGTTCAAAGCCTGAGGAAAAAGGGACTTGAAGTCAGATGCTCTGTTCTTTAACGAACCCCTGTGTGGGGAGTAGCTGCTGCTTGGTGGGCTGGAGCCTGTGTCTTTGAACTAGATTTGACACACACAGAGAAGTATCATTGCACTCTCTGAGTGAGCCAGCACATCTCGCACATTTCCCAGCTCCGAAATGAGTTGGAAAAAGTATTTTCTTCTAAGACTTTTGGATGACAGAAACAAAAGGACTACAGCGACTGCCAGAGCCTGCAATAAAATTTTCATAAACCAGACTATTCTAACCTGAACTTTGATGCAGATATGCACGGTGGAGGCAGATTACTCTGTGTATAGTATGGCTGCTGCCATTGGCCCTGAAGATGGCATCCTGCTTCCTGAGCCTGTTGGTTCTCCGAGTCTAGGCGGACGGGGTAGTCAGGCTACTCTGGTTTGAGGAATGCCTGTGTGTTGGTGATTGTTTCTCTTTTAGCACGACACACATCATAGTCCAACGGTGTTGGAGGCAGCCTTACTATCTTATACACAGTCAAGAGCCAGAAAAATGTGACCATTCTCCATAGAATATGCAAAGGGATATCTTCCCCTTAAAAACCCAGGAATTGTTACGGAGTTCTTATAGTACACATTACGCTCCCTAGGTGAGCATGAAACCACTCACTCTGACTTATGGCATCCAGTGGCGTTGCCTGGAAAGGTTTTCCCTGGTCACAGTGAATTTTTTTTTTGGGGTGATGGCTGATATAAAAGAACAGTGTGCTGCTGTGGAATTGTTTCTTGCTTGGAAAAAGTGCTGCAGAAACTGTTGTGATGTGGGACACAGCTTACACAGTCAGCACTATGGAAAAAACTCAAGTGTAGAAGTGTTTTCCTTGTTTCAAAAAAAGGCGAAATCTCAATTGGGGACAAACTTTGTTCTGCTTTGTCCCCTCAACTTCCAGCACAGATGAAAATGTCCACTTGTTGTGCATTTGGAGTTTGTTCCAACTGATCAGACTGCTAATCCAACTTTCTATTTAGAGGTTCTGGAAAGATTGCGTAACAGGGTGTGACAAAAAAGTCTGGTGGGGGTAAAGTGGCGTAAAAAGGGGAGATGACTGTAAGGATCTACATATATCCTCCTATCTAGAGGACGGACAGCGGAGAGGTGGATATGGACAAAGGGAGATGTTGAGCAGTCTAAGATATGACAAAATAATACTAATTTATAAATTATCAAGGGTTCATGAAGGAAGGGGGAGCAGGGAGGAAAGGGAAAGATGAGGGGCTGATGTCAAGGGCTCAAGTAGAGAACAAATGTTTTGAGAATGATGATGGCAACAGAGGTAAGCTGGTGCTTGACACAATGTATGTATGTAATATGGATTGTGATAAGCGCTCTGGGAGCCAATAAAATGATTTATTACATTTTTTTTAAAAGGCCTGATTTGTGGCAGACAGGGGACTGGTTTTGCCACCATGACAATGCACTTGCTCATGTTACCGTCTCAGTGTACCAGTGTTTGGCAAAAAACAGCATCCCTCTCTTGTCCCATGAACCTGACTCACCTAACCTCACTCCATGTGACTTCTCTTTGTTTCTGCAAGTGCATAGGGATATGAAAGGACAGTGATTTGACATAGAAGAGGTGAAGCAAACAAAGGGGAAGGTGCTGTCAATCACCCAAAGAGATGTGTTTGAAAAATATTTCTAAGAATGCAATCACAGACTTGACAAATGTATTAAATGTAATGGAAAGTATTTTGAAGGTGATAAAGTTGTTTTGTAAAATTATTTAAATACATAGCTTTGAAAAACATTCCTTGTTTTCTTTGGTACCCCTTCATATCTTATGTTTTCATTCTTTCTTCTGTTCAAGCGAGAAATGGGCTTCCCTGGTGAAAGTTTAAGTGTTTGGGTTTCTATTTCCTCCTGTGAATAACTAAAAATTCAGTAAAGTTGACTCAGGTGGTAAGTGTATATGGTTAATACCTATCCCTGTGGCCAAGTCCACTGCTGCTGTATTGCTCGGATCATTCAGATGAGTATGCGAGGGCATATGTCAAGTTTTGCTTTCTTGGAGACCAATATTATATGCTTACTTCTTACGTAAGATCTTGTATCCTAAAGTTTGCATTTATAAGAATAGTAAACGAGCTGAACCCTGGTGGCGCAGTGGTTGTGTGTGGGATTGTAGCCCACAGGGTTGATGTTTAAATCCTGCAGCAACTGTCCAGGAGCAAGGCTAGACTTCCTACTTCCACCAGGGCAGTGATGCGGAAAAAAAAAAGATGAGTTCAGGGGGGACGAACCACAGAAAAGTGGATGAAGGGAGACTGGTCGGTGTAAGACATGAAAAAAAAGTAGTAAACAAGCGACCATCTAGTTGAGAAGCAACAAAGCCCACATGAAAGAAGCACACCAGCCTGTGCGATGATGAGGTGTCAAAGGGATCGGGTATCGGGCATCAAAGAACTAAAAATTATATTATTATAAATGAGGTAGAGTACAGATTAGGGACCCAAAGTCCATCAATAAATAAAGCGACAGCTCCTTACAGAGGGATTGTAGGGAGGAGGCAAGCCAGTCAAGGTAGAGTGTAGCAACAATGAACTATGCAACTTTCCTCTAGTTCTTAAAACCTTCCTCCCACTCACTATCACGATCCCGATTCTACCTTCCAAATCCAGCTAGACCAGGGGATGTACACTGGAGCCGGAAACAGGTAATTTAGGACAGATGGATCATTAGGACCAGGGGTAGGTAGGACAGATGGATCATTAGGACCAGGGGTAGGAGCGGTGATGCCAGAAGGGGAAGGGAAGGTGGAGTAGAATGGGGGGACTTCTTGTAGGGTGATCTCCTCTCTTGGGTATGGACAATGGGGAAGTGACTGAAGGGACACATTGGACAGGGTATGATATGAAAAAGTAATAACAATTTGTAAATTGTTAAGGGTTCATAAGGGAAGGGAGTCAGGAAGGAGGGGAAATATGTTGAGCTGGTGCCAGGGGCCAAGGTCGAAGGAGGATGTTTCAAGAATAATGATGGCAACAAATGTGCAAATGTGGTCTGCATACCATTGACATATGTATTGATCATGATAGGAGTTGTATGAGCCCCCAATAAAATGATTTATATAAAAAAACAAATAGTGAAGAAACAACTGTGCTGTCCATTAATCATATATATCTGGCATTAACAAACTCTGAGGTGCGACCTGAGAGCAATTGCGGCCATACTGTCGGTTGTTAGGTAGTTGATGTCAATGATGTTGTCATCTTTGGCCTCCAAATGCACATCTCCATCCCACCTTCCTTTTTTACTTTTTTTTCTTTCTTTCAATGGCTTCATGTTAGCATTCCTTAATGAAAGAGCATTATGGAAACCTACATAAGATTTACTTACATTTTCCATTTGTTATCTCATATTATATTTTCTTGATGCTAACGCAGCTCTGAAAGTGCAATCATTTTAGCAAAGCTTAGAGAACAAATCATGAATAATTAAAGCAATTACAATCTTTCCCATTTCTACTGGCTCATGATAGCACCAATTAAGCTACATTGAGTATTTAAATGATTGTTCTCTCTAGGCTTTTTGGCAGGTGATACTTTGTAAGAATTAGAAACTTTCCAGATTTGGTTAATGTTCAAACTCAACATACCACTTTGGATGGGTCGATATGGGTAATGATCAGATTAGTTTCAGTTTTCTTATTTACATTTTAATTTTAATGGGGGGTCGAACAAGTTTCACAGGTGCAGCACTGCATAAGCACAGCTAGCAACAGTATTCACAGACCCTGACAAGATGTCCTGACATGGACCTTATGCTATAGCAGAACTTGAACCTCACCGAGAAAAATAAAGGTATTAAAGAGCACATGTTCCCTTCAGTCACCACGGTCTGGCCTTCGAAGCCAAGAAAGCAAGAAATATACCCCTAAACATCCACTCTCAAAACCAATGCTCTTCAGAGGAACTGTTTCATAAAATCAACACCTTTGCCTCATGTCCTCGAAACAAAAAGTGGCTGTATCCCAACACTATAGAGCCAGGCACAGCACAGACTACTCATGTACCTAGATGCATCCATGACTTACAGAAGCATTTAAAATTAAAAATGGTGGTGACAAACATGCATGCATGGACACGTATTTACACTCACCACAACAAAATAGATCATTTCAAGTAACTGTCAAATTCTTTTTCAGAGAGCAAGAATATAAAACATTCTCACATAAAAAAAGTATGTGGTGGGCTGAGCCCCGGTGGCGTAGTGGTTGAGTGCGGGACTGCAGCCCATTGGCTTGGTGGTTCAAATCCAGCAGCAGCAAGGCTGGGCTTCCCACTCCTGTGAGAGGGCAGTGTTGCATAGTGGTTTTAACGCTGGGCAGCAATCAGCATGGTCAACGGTTCAAAAGCATCAGCAACTTTGTGGGAGAAACTGGGCTTTCTACTCCCACAAACTTTTACAGTCTCAGAAACCCACAGGGGCTATTTCTGAGTCAGCACTGACCACAGGCAGTGAGCTTTGAGGTTTCTGAGTGCCGACTATCTTATTTCCTTGTTTGTTTCCATGCCCCCGGATTCTGGAGGAAGATTCTGCCCAAGATTCTGGAGGAATTCACAAATTGCTTCATGTTTGCAATGTATTTGTAAGTGGTGATTTAGAAGTAGCTTGCCTTGAGATTCAATAATAGTGTGTTAGTCCATGTAGACTAGAGAAACAAATTCACAGACACGCATATGGATATAAGGGTAAGGTTTATATACAAGCGGAATGGAACATTGAGAAAGCATTCCAACCCAGTCTAGTTCAAAGTCATAAGTCTGATATTAGCCCATATGTCCGATACCAGTCTACAAAGTATCCTTCCGAATCACGAAGTCACAGGTCAATGGTTGCAGAATCCCGGTGCTGGCAGGAGTCTCCCCATGGCCTCTCGCTTCCAGGGCTCAGGGTCCATCAACAGCATCCAGTGGTGAGAGAAGCAACTCAGTGCTGGTAGGGGTCTCCACGTGGCTTCTCCAGCTTCAGAAGTCTGGTTCCATCAGGGTAAGGTCATGTGGCTTCTCCTCCAGCTTCTCCAGCTCCTGGACTCTGCCATCTTGTCTTGTCCGTAATTTGTTGTCTCTGAGACTGACTCCCAACAACTGGGGAGAGAGCTTCTCATCTCCATGAGGGAAATACCGCAAAATTTCCCAGAAGTCTCAGGAGAAAGTCAGGCCCACAGAGGCCTCATTGGCTACTCAATGGCTATCTCCAAATTAACAGGCTAGACTCCACCCCTACATCTCAATCATGAAATTGACATAAGCACATGAATACCACAAATAGTGTTAAATGGCATAAAGTCATAACCATATGTGTTAAAGGATACTGATTCTTTATTCTGTAGCTAAGCAGATATAGAATATTGGAAGTGCTCAAAGGTTTCTGTAGATATATTTAAGATTCACATTACATGATAATTTAGAGCTTTATAAAATATTGTAACTTAAACATTGATATCATCAGTTTCTATTTTGCCAATCTTTTTTTTGTTTTGTTTTTTTGTTTTGGGGCATCACTGCTCTCCGGTGGTGGGAGTAGGAGGCCCAGCCCCACTGCTGGAATTGAACCTCCGTCCCAGTGGGCCGCAGTCCCGCGCACAACCACTACGCGACCGGGGCTCAGGCCCAATCTTTTTTTTATTAAAATAATTTTATTAGGGGCTTATACATTGTTTCTCACAATACATCAGCAAACATATTGTGCCAAATACCTTCACATGTCCACTGCTGTTATCCTTCTTCAATCATCCACCTTTTCCCTTGAGCCCTTGGTATCAGCTTTTCCATCTTTTCCCCTCTTCCCCCTGCTCTCCCTTCCTCAACCCTCAACACTTTATAAATTATTATTGTTCTGTCATATCTTACACTGCCCAACCTCTCCCCCAATCCACTTCTTTGATGACCATCCTTCAAATAGGAGCTTATATGTATATCCTTGCAGTTGGTTCCGTCTCTCTACCCCACCTTCTCTCTACCCGTCCTGCAACTCCAATCTCACAACTGGTCTGAAGGGGCTCATTCCTCGTGGTTCCCCCATATCTCGAGCTCCCCTTTCTACTAGTGTACCTTCTCCAGTCCATCTGGATTTGCAAGGTAGAGTTGGGACCATGATGGTTGCGGGGAGGAAGGCTTCAGGAACTAGAGGAAACTTACAGGCATCATCACTGCCCGGCTGTCCCGCCATTCAATCTTAAGAGAGAATCTAAAGTAATTTAACATAAAAGAGCTTTAGACAATTCTAGAAAGTGCAAACCACTTGCCTCTGAATTGGTTCCAACTCACATTGAGCCTATAGGTTGGAAGACCACATAAGGTGGCCAATGTTGTGAATCTCTACAAAGCAAATTGCCACATCTTTGTCCAGACCAGTGGCTGGTGGGTTCAGAGGGCTCACCTTTTAGCCAGGAGCTGTCACCACTGTGCCACTGAGGCTCCTCTGCAAGCACCTCAGAAGGCCATTTGAAGTTTCCATCTTCTAGAGGTAATCTATATTTTTTATGAAAATGTCATAATTTTTGTTTTGCTCCATGAGATTAATATTGGCATTATAGCACTTATTGGGACAGTGGAGATGTTCTGTGTCATTGCTCTCCAAGAAGGCAGTCACTCATCACATGTGGGTACTGATCCCTTGAAATGGGGGTAGTGCTACTGAGGGGAAAAAAAACAGGACTGAAATGTGCCTATGGATTACTACACAGAACAATATAGTATTAGACCATTGTTGTCTATAGACAAAAAATAAATTATGTCAAAATCTGTTGACAAGAGAATGAATTTACTAAAATAAAGGAAAAACCGTTTCACAGGACAAATAAAGAATACATGGATCTTTACTTATTCATATAGCCAGACTACCAAGAGAAACTCCAAGATATGCCAGAAGGACTTCATACACTTAGTTTTCTTTACTATTTTCCTGGTCCCCAATCTTTCGTGGGTCCAGTTTCTGATTCTGTAGCACTGGCCACAGCCTGAAGATTCTTGATGAATGACCATGGGCTAAGGCTGAGCCGGCTCCTGGCAGTGGAAGCGCTCAATAACAAGAAAATCCTGAGCTCATCATTTGCTTATGGCACATTGCTTGTCTTTGCGTGACCTTAATATGTATGTGCTGAAAGAATTAGCATACTTTGCAAATGAAATCCTGCATTTACATTAATTTCTTCAACCAGTCTAAAGAAGTGGCTCAGAAGTGATTGTACTGAATTTTGCTTTTTTAACTAGATTTCCTATGCTTCTAACAGAAAGAACATTTACATGCAAGATGATATTAATAATAATAAAGTTGTGCTCCAACATAGTATTGTTTGGGGTTTCCCCCAAAGAGAAAGCTCACATTGCAGACTGGACCATTCTCACTTGTCCATACTTTTAAGAAAGAGGCTTAAAACAATGCCCACCTCCCACCTTTCTTCTCAGATACCTTAAATTCCCATGGAGGAAACAAAGTATTCATACAGCACATACTTGGGAGAAGTAGCCTAATTATGGAAGCTTGGATTAATAAGTGATTAGTAAAAGCTTTTTAAAGCGTATCCCTCAACCTTCCTACCTAGAACCCAGTTTTCGTTGGCTTTTAATTTATGATAATGTCTTCCCATTCAAAGAGCGAGGCCAAAAGCTGGCTCTGTGTCCTTTTACATAAAGAGGGAGATGGAAGGATCTCTCCTATTAAAAACCTTTTAGGTGACTCTCTTTACTGAAGCACCGGGAGCTTCCGTTCAGTTAGAACAGGCATCCCAAATCCAAAATGGGAAATGGAAGTATTTGAAGACATGGCATTCACTTCCCACCTGCCATCTCTTCTTCAACAGTTCGCCACGGCTACTGACAACCCAGATCGGTGCATACATTCCTTTCAGCGACCGCTTTCTTCGGTGCACTGCCCGCAGGCGACGGCGGAATCAACTCCCAGAACAGCTTCCCGCGTCCCGCATCTGCCAGGCTCCCAGGACGGGCGCGGGCCGCAGGGTCGCCGAGCTCCACCTGCGCCCGCACGTCGCCGCGCTGGGATCGGACTGGCGGGCGGCGCAGGCTCCAGCGCCCCGGGCGCGCGACGCGTCGGTGGGGGTCCCGCGTGGCGAGCCGGCGCCCTCCCACTCGCCCCAGGCCCGCCGAAGCGCGTCGCCCCACTGAGCGCGCGGCCGCGCCTCCTTTAGGGGGCCTCCGCGCTCGCCTGCCTGCTCCTTCTCACAGTTTCCGCGGAGCGGCGGCCGCCCAACTTCAGGGGTCCAGCTGGCCCAGCTCGGGAACCTTCCGGATCCGCCTGTCCCCGCGTCCCCCGGGCTGCAGACCGTAGCCGGTCTCGGCGCCCCCCCACCCCGTCCGCTTTCCTAAACTCCTGGCGGCCGCGAGCCGGCGACCAACTTCCGTCCGCGCAGCTCAGTCCACAGCGGCCGCCCGGAGCCCGGAGCCCGAGGAGCTCCCGGCGGCGGGAGGGGCGCGCCGAGCCCACTGGCCCCGGCTTCCGCGCGCGGCCTCCGCGGCGGCGGCGGCGGCGGCGACGCGGGCCGAAGCGCTGCGCTCTGGGCGGCGCGGCAGGCGGCGGACGCCGCGCACTCACGCCCTCTAGCGGGGCCGCGCGGGAGCCGGCGTGACGTGGGCGCTCCCTCCGGCCGGCCTGCGGGCCGCCAGTCAGTCGGAGAGGCGCAGCGGGCGCAGACCGGGCGCGAACCCGGCCGCTCGGCGCCGCCCCGGGGCTGAGGGGCTCGGCGCGCGGGCAGGCGGCCGGCGAGGAGCCGAGGCGACCGACGCGAGCCAGGCGGCGGCCGTCCGGAGACGCGGCCCGAGCGGCTGTTGCCGGGAAGCGGAGAGACAGCTCGTGGCCCCGGGGGCGCGTGCACACCCCCACTCTGCGGGCGGCGCCGGCCGAGCGCGGGGCCGGGGCCCGAGGCGGAGGACCCCCCGCCCGGCGTCCCGCGTGCCGCGAGGCGGAGTTCCGGACTTGGGCAACTGTTGGCACTTCCCTGGGGTCGCGATCGCGCCGCGGAGCCCTCCGTGCGGATTCCCAGCTCTCCACGCCCAGCCCCCGCGTCGCCCCGGCTTGGCCCCGGCGCACGGGGCACCATGGGACGCCTCGGCGCTCGGCTGGCCACTTTGGCCGCACTTTTGTGCACGGCAGGAGCGGAGACGTTCTCGGGTAAGCAGCCGCTGCGTCCGCGCGATCCGATGGGGGGCTCGGGGCTGTGGAGCGCGGCGCCAGGGCCCGCCGAGCCGGGGCGGCGCGCTCGGCGCGCGGCAGCCCGGAGTCGGGGGGCCCCGGCGGGCGGGAGGCCGCAGTCCCCGGCCGGGCGCCGGAGCCCCGGCTCCCGCCCGCCGCCCTGCCCCGCCCCCCGTGGCCGGGGCTCCTCTTCGCTATTGGGCGGCCGGCCACCCCGCGTCCCCGGCCGCCTCCTGGAGGAACAGTGGAAAACTTTGCCTGAAGTTTGGGACCGCAGCCCGCCTGGGCCCAGGGAGCGGGCGCCCTGCCTGCGGCCCGAAAAGGTGCGGGCTGGGCGGGCGCCTGGGCCAGCCCTGCGGGTCCCCTCCGGGCCGGGGGAGCGCGCGCCGGCGGGCGGCCGTGTCTCCGCGGGCTCCGGCGGCACTCTGGTCTCCTGGCCGGGCGCCCCTGCCAGGACAACTTGTTGACCTGCCACTGCTGCCGGCGGCGCCCGGCGGGCAGGAGAGGAACTAGTGGTGCGCGTGTGTTAGTGGCGATCCAGCGACCGTGTGTGTGTGTGTGTGTGTGTGTGTGTGTGTGTGTGTGTGTGTGTGTGTGTCACGCGCAGGGATGTCTGAGCCTGGCAGCCCGACCCTCCCTGGCGGCTTCTCGGGAGCTGAGGCCGGCAGCACTGGGCGCTTCTCCTTGGGTGGTGTGCGCCCTGCTTACCGCCGGAGACCACCTTCGTCACCTGGAGCATGTCACAGGACCCGTGGCTGACACGTTTACACACTTTAACACCCATCGTCTCTTGCGGCTGGCTTTCATTAACTCAGGTCCGCGGACAATACTGGCAGCGGGCTTCTTCCTTTTGGATTTAATAAAATGAACGTTGTTTGGCCTTCAACAGGTTTTGGAATTGGTTTCTGTGTATATTGGGAAGGAATAGATAATGAGTTAGCCTCTCTACCCGCATTGTCTTTGAAAAAACCTGGTTCGAGACTTTGATTAACAATAAAGAGCATATATTATACATTGAAGCCTCTTTGGCCCTTTAGCCAGTGGAGACGGGTACATTTGTACTTCTAGACCCTTGACCATCACCGTTCGTCACAGAGAGGAGTTGAACATGTAGTTAGTTTCTTGCTGATTGCACTGTGCTTTGAAACCCAAACTGTCAACTTCAGTAGAGAAATACCCTTCCCTTAAGCTTAATATATCCTTAACTGTCTGCCAATGCACACATTCTCCAGCGGATTTTGTAAAATGATACAATACTCTGTAGGATAAAATTGATGCAGATTTTGGCTTGCGTTCTTATTAGTGAATAATGTAGTCGAAACCGCCAGTTTTACATCCTTGTAGTTCATTAGTAGTGGATTCCAAGTGCTTCTATCCAGGCTTCCTTCTGACTTTTTCTTTATGAAGTGTAGTCACTCTGCCTTGAATTTGCTTACAATTAACTGTGTCAAATATCATTTGAATGGAGTTTTAAATTGTGTGCAAACAGGAGGAAACCAGTATCTATATAGTACATTTAAGTGAAGGGTACCTCATGAGTAAAAAAAGATTTCAGCAGTAGGTAGTTCTGTTTTCCTTGTGTGTGATTTAAATTATCAGTCAAGCCAAAAGTGACTTTTAGTAGAATTTAGACAGCTGTTTCTTTAGGGGGAAATAGAGATTTTCATTTGTTTGTATGGTTATATTCCACTAATAGACGTGTGCTTGCTTGTAATTAGGAAAGCCAGCATTATCTTGGTATATTTCTGGGTAAAGGAAAATAAGAGCACTATTAGAAATGTTGAGAATTAAAGAAAATAACTTTTGATTGGCAGATACTTTGTGTGTGAGAATCACCGTCTTTTATCTTGCTACGCTACATTTTTGGTAGTCTGGGTGTGAGGAGACAATTATTCCTCTGGAGAAGTCTGTGTGTGTGTGTGTGTGTGTGTGTGTGTGTGTGTGCGCGCGCGCGCGCGTGTTATGTTGGGAAAATTAATTTCGATGCTATCTATAGCATTGACTTTGTACAGTTCTTATGCAAATTTTGATAACTGGCCACTCTTTACCTGACATAGAATATATTTCAGAAATAGAGGAGCTTGATTACAAGCACTTTGAAGGCAAAGTGGTTTATATCTTAACTTTTTGGTGCCCTGCAAAACAATTAGCTTTGGTGCCTTACACCGAAAAAGCTTTTCGTATATGTTGCGATCAATTTCCAATATGAACTGTCATCAAACTGTGTGAATTGACTAACTGAATGAGAGAAGCATGGTTGTTAAAAGTTGGAACATAATCCACAGAGGTTTTCCTGTTAGCCATCCCATGCCTGAGATCAGTGGAGGCTTTTTTGGTAACTACGATTTCTACGTAAGCCAGTTGGCCACCCCTTCCACAGCTCTCCCGTGCTCTTTTGCAATGAGTTGGGAATTGATAGCATTGCTTTTTAACCACTCCTGGAGGTAGACTCTACACATTATTCTGATAATAGACATAAAAGATAAAGTGCTAAACTTACCGAGTGTCAGAGAAAGCAATGAGGACATCGGACATACGGACTATCCGCTTCCACCATGTTTATTGAAGAATCCTTTTCTTCTTTTAATTCTCATATATTAGGCAAAAGAAGCTCATTTTTTTTTCTTTCTACACTTTTTAATCTTCATTAAAAATAACTTTTGAAACTAGGTATGTAGCCAAAATGTGAACAAGAATGTGAAAGTCTTTTACTTTTGCTTGAATTTCTTATTTCATTGTGAGAATCCAAGCAGTTAACAACAGGTTATTCCTATAAGATCCAATTTCTTAAAGCAAAATAAATATATATCAACTATTAACTATTAACATGTTATAATGAATATGTAAAATATTCAGTATATTGAATGTATAATACAATAACATACTTATTTTATTATTAAATGTTGGGGCTGATAGCTCAGTTATGTTAAGCAAGTTGTAGTTTGCAGAAAAAAGAATTACAGGGTTGTCCCTTTGTTTGTAGTAGAGAATAGTGGAATAAATTAAAAATTAGTATAATTTTTATTTTTAAATGCTCTTTTAAAAGGGTGTTAGAAGGGAAACTTACTCTAAAAATCTGTGGCTTAGTGAATAATCATGTGCCAATATGAATTTCTCAGTTTTGATAATTGCGCTATGCTTATGTCATGTGTTAGCTTTAGGGGAAATAGGGTGAAAGGCATACATGCACTCTGTACTATTTGTACAACTCTTCTTTAAGTCTAAAATTATTTCAAAATAATACATTTTCAAATATCCCTTTCCAAAAGGAATAGGTAGTTTTTTTTTTCCTTTTTCAAGTAACTCGTTTACTGCCATCATGTCAATTCAGATTCACAGCCACCTTATTTAGTGTTTCCAAGGCTGTGCTTGTTTTTCCAGAGAAAATAGCCTCCTCTTTCTTTCTGGGAGCAATTGATGATTTTAAACCACTGATCTTGTGGTAAGTAGTCTAGCACGTACCTGCCAGCACCACCAGAGCTCCTCAGTCACAGAATAAACTGAGAGCCATGGAGTTCATTCTGACTCATAGTTGTATAGGGTTTCTAAGCCCCTTTACAGAACATAAATCAATCTTCATGGGATCAGACAGCCTCATCTTTCTTCAGTAGAGCATTTTGTAATCACTGAATAGGTCTCTAAAAAATACTTGTTTGATTCAGTATTTGTAATATTAGGTTTTTATGGCGTTTAAAATAGACTGCTTATTGATATAATGAAAATACAAAATTAAATCTGTGAGCATGATAGAAATATGTCAGGAAATTTCTTTGATAATTTTTGTCTCCACATATGTAAAGAAGTATTGCCTGAACTAATTTTCTCATCGTTAAAATTTAAGGCTTTAATTTCATATCTTCAAAGGATTATTTTACAGCTTTAAAAAATAACTTAGTCTTAGGTGGATAAGTATGTACTATGAATTGAATTATGCTCCCTCAAAATATGTGCTATAAATCCTAATTCTAATATCTGAGTTATGGATGGGATGTCTTTGTTATGTTAATGAGATGAGATTGGTATAGAGGGTATTGTCTTTGAGACCTAACGAGAGAAAAGAAGCAAGCGAGCCACAGCTGGGGTAAGATAGGTTCCAAGGAACATGGAGCTCTCCAATGAGCCAGTCAGTAAGCAGAAACAGAACAGACACGGACTGTTCTCCAGAGCTGACAGATCCTTCCCACCTCATTTAGACTCTTGACCTTCTAAATTGTGAGAAGATAAATTTCTGCTTGTGAAATGATCCACTTGTTGCATTTCTGTTAAGGTAGTAATAGGTAACGGAGCAATATCTGTATCTACAGCTCTATCTGTTTTCTTAGTTATCCTGTGTTAATGAAGACAGTGTATATATCCATCCACACACCTCATTTAACTATCTTATCTAATATAAATTAGATAAGGGAGCCTAGAGGTGTTGTGCATTGGCCTGCAATCCACGTAGTCAGAGGTTCAAAACCCTTGGAGAATGACTGGGCTGCTACTTCCATAAACAGTTACACTCTCAGATATCCACAGTGGGTCGCTATGCGTCAGCGTTGGCTCAATGGAAATGAGGTTTTTTTTTTTAATATTAGCTAAATTATCTAATATATGTATACACAGACATAGGTATACATATGTGTGTGGATACACATACACACATGCATAAACACCAAAGCCGTCAAAACTGACTTTTAGCAAGCCACCCTGTAGGGCAGGGTAGAACTGCCTCTCTGTATTTTCTGAGACTGCCACTCTTTACGGGAGTACATAGACCCACGTTTCTCCCAAGGAGTGGCTGGTGGTTTTGAATTGCAGACCTTATGGATCAAAACCCGATGCATAGCTCTGCCACCAGGGCATTTGCACATGCGCGTGCGCGCGCACACACACACACACACACACACACACACACAATGAAGTCAGCACATTCATGGATCCGAAAGAATACTTCAGTGAGATGACTTGTCAGAGGAACTGCACTGATTGACTCAAACATGCCATTGGGAATGGTGCTGCATCAGGACATGCTTTGTTCTGTTTCATATGAACTCAAAACCAGCCTCCTTGTCGTCCAGCTGATGCCAGTGCACACCAACTCTACAGCACAGGCTACAACTGCCCTGTGAGTTTCTGAGACCCTAACGCTTTATGGGAGTAGAAAGGCTGGTCTTTCTCCTGTGAAGTGACTGGTGGTTTCCAACTACACACTGTGGTTAGCAGCGCAACATGGTAGCACTCTGTCTCCAGTGCTCCTTGTTTTATATTGAAGTTGAGTTGATGGCCACTAATATTATCAGCAACAACTTATGTATGGAAACATAGCCTTTAGCTTTTAGAAACATTGGTGCTAAAAATTCAAGTGTTTCTGTTACAAATCTATAAAGATTATTAAGCACTTTCCTAGTTATATAATAATTGCCATTCTAGAAAAAAATAGGCTGAGTTTAATTTCCTCTATCTTGATAGAAGACCTATATTTTAGATTTTCTAGAATGAGCACTTATTATCTAAATATTTTAAGGCATAGTTTTCAATTACGGAGCTGGGTATTTTAATGAATTATATATTTCTTTGACCATATCACATTTTTCTGAAGGGTGATGTTCCCCTATAATTTTCATGTACTTTAAGATTCTTTGTCTTTCAAAATTAAGTTCCCCGCTAACTTTCTACAGTTTTACCTCTCACACTGCTTATTATCTTTATGGATACCAAAGATTTATTTCTTATGTGGCAGAAGTTTTAATTATTGATGATTTATAAACTCACTAATGAGGAACTTCCAAAAAACACAAAACATGATTAACCTTCCATGATAAGAGGATGCAGCCTGTGAAGTTTCTAAAATATTGCAGTGTTTTTCAATTTCATCATCAGGCAGCTTGAGTTTTCACTCTAACTTTGAAAAAGCCAAGCCAAGCCAAAAAAAAAAAAAGTAGGGCTGGTCTTGGGTGGGGAAAGGGAAAGATTTAGTCATCAGCCTTCCTAGTCTCAGCCCCCCTCCCTTTGGTGGGCAGCTGGCAACGCGAGGGTATCATTAAGGGTCTGGGAGTGTACATGGAGAAAACGAAAAGAATTCAACAAGGATGAGAAGAAAAGCATGTTGGCTCAAGGTGTGGCCACATGACAATCTTTGAGGGGAGGAGCCATATACTCCTATAATTGTTTTGCTGCTAAGAGTTGGAATACAAGAAAAGTAAACGAGGGGAAAAGGTATCTCAACACCAGACAGACAAACCAAGTGAGGTCATGAGTCCTTTGTGGTCAAGCAAGTGACCAAGATGCAGTTAGGTCACCGACATCTGATAGAGATGTGTCTTAGTACGTCCCAAAATGTAAAGTTTGGGGGAAGGGCTGCACCATTGCAGGTCAGAGGGTGGGCACACAAGCACTGCCTCGGCCCTGGGGTGCCAGCTCCCTCACAGGCCTTTCTCACTGGGCACTCTTTGGGATCTCCTGCCCTTGGCCCCGGGGATTTCCTGTAAAAACCTGAAACTTCCCTTAAAAAAAAAAGAAAAGTTTTGGTTAAATTTTGCTATCATGATGAAACAAGCACAACAAAGCCAACAGCTATAGGCTGTCCAGCTTTGTGGGAACAGACTGTGTATTGTTGTGGAAACAGCCTCAGCTTTCTCCTGCTGCAATAAATCATCACTGGACATGTAACGGTGTTGCTCTTAGGTATCGAAAGTATTTTTTGATTGTTATAGCCTACTCTGTGTTTGAACATAATCATGTTAGTGCGAGTAGAATATCATTGTGTACTGAACCTATATATAAGATACCTCTATGGAGGACGCAGGTAAGTGGTGATAGACAAATAACCAACATGTAGTTATCATACTTTATAAAAGTTGTCCATCTCTTTAAAAATTTAGAAACTTGGTTTCTTAGGAGATAACTGAAAATAGCACTCATAACATTTGAAATTTCAATATGAGAATCTGGAACTTTGCCTTTGGAAATAAAGGCAACTTTCAAATTAAAAAAAAAGGTAAAAAAGGTTTTCATTATATGTCTTCTCAAAGAACTGACTTTGTGTATTCTAAAATAGAGCCTGGTTTTTCTGTCATCATTGCACCTCTGTCACTTCTCACTCTAGATAAATAAAAATGATTGTGCTGTCATTCTTGAAAATGTTGTCAGATTTCCCAAGGAATAGTCGGAGTGCTTTTCCCAAGGCAGTCCCATCCCTGGCTTCCTTTCCCTGCTGCTGTCCCATGCTGTACCTGCATCCTTGAAACCCACCTGGCAGGGCCAGCAGAAACCCTGCCTGACCAACGGAGAGCTGCCAGGAATCATTTGCTACAGATAAGGAAAGGCACACTGTTTAGCAGAGTTGCATCTGCCCTCATGAAGGTCTCCGGAGGCTCATGCATTTCAGTCTTTATTGTAAAATTACAGTTTTAAACTTTACATGGAAGTCAGAATTCTACTAGCTATGTTATCGTTTTATGTGGTAGTTCAGCAATGACTCAACACAACTGGAGACCCATCTCACTGATTTTTCCCTCTCTCTTTTTGTATACGCGTGTGCAGATGTTGGAATTGAAAGTTGTCGTATACGAGGAGGTCTCCCCACCACACCCAAAATGGAAAATAGATTCACTGGGCAGAGACTTCATACTTTGCATTTTTCCAGCAACTTATTCTGAGTTAGTGCTCCCAGGGGCGTCACCTGGGAAGGTTTTCCATTCTGGTCACAGGAATTTTTTTTGCCCTTGCTCCTTTTTTTTTTTTGGGGGGGGGGGGCGGATGGCCAATTTAAGAGAACTATATGTGGCTGTGAAATTTCGTTTTCTGCTCAGGGAAAATGCTGCAGAAACTGTTGCGATGCTGAATATAGTTTACAAGGTAGTGCTATCTATGGCAAAAGCAGAAGTGTAGGAGTGATTTTCTTGTTTGAAAAAGGTGAAGCTGATAAACCTTGTTCTGGATGTCTGTCAACTTCCTGAAGGGACGGAAATGTCACCTGGTAGTGCATTTGGATTTCATTCCTCCAGGTCAGACTATTAAGCATTCTATGTAGAGGTTTTGGAAAAGATTGCGTTCATAGTGTGCAACAAGAATGGACTGAGTTGAGGCCGAGGACTGGTTTTGCCACCACCACGCTGCATCTGCTCTGTTTCAGTGCTCCAGTTTGGGGCGAAAAACCATCATTGCACTCTTGCCCCTAGCATCTTACCTGACCTCCATCCTTGCCACTTAATTGTGTTTCCCATTTGAGGAGGGCTGTGAAAAGACAGCGATTTGATGACATAGAAAAGGTGAAGAAAAAGCATGGGATTTGTTAACATCCACATTCTCCACCTCCCCACCTCCCCCTCTCCCCTAACCCACCCCACCCCAACCATTGTTTTCTCCTCCAGATTGTTTATCCTTCCTATGTTATGTAGAAAGACCTGCAGAAATAATAATATGCACAAAAAGCAAGATAAAGCAAAACAAAGCAACAAAAGAAAACAAAACAACAAAAAACCCATGGGGGGGAAAAACAGAACTCGTTCAAGATCTGTTGTGGACCTTTCGGAGTATTTTCTGGTTGAGTCTGATGGGTGCCACACCCTGCCTCCCAAATCTATTTTTGGTTCTCACTCGGGCTTCCTTGCTCTGCTCCCCTTCCTGTTCTTTCGCACCCCCCCCCCCCAGTGTTTTGTGTCAGTGTGGTGGGGTCAGATCAAACGCAAATTCCCACACGGTGTCCGGAGTGTTGTCCCCCGAGGGTCAGTGAGGGATGTCATGTCTCAAGTGGGGCCGGCCATATGGTGCTTTCTGTGCATCGCCCTCTTCCTTTTTCCTTCTTGCTGAAATTGAACATGTCCTTCTATGACAGATGCAGGCAACAAACCGCCGAAATATTAGCAGTGCCTGTGACTCTGTCACGCATTTTATCACATATATTTATACCACATGGCAGTGTTGCGTAATTCTTGACATATGGGGTTTATCATTACTTTGAATTTATGGCAGTTATTAGGACTCTCCCATAGGTGGATATCAGTCGCTTTTGAGTTGATCCTGACTGGGAGAAGCCTATAGGACAGGCCAGAACTGCCCCCTAGGGTCTCCAAGAATGTTACGCTCTGCACAAGCAGGCTGCCATAGCTTTCTCCCATAGAAAGTCTGGTGGCTTGGAACCACTGGTCTTTGGGGTAGTAACAAAGGATTTTTCCAACTGCATGACCAGGGCTTTCAGACCACTCCCTAGATCATATGATCAATGTGCATGAAGCATACTTATTATTATACCATCATCTCGCTTAAAATTATTTTGACCCCAGGATCAATAAGGGGAGCAGTGATAATAGGAGGGTAAGGGAAGGCGGGGTGTGAAGAAAGGGAGAACTGATCACAATAATCGATCAATAATCGATGTATGGCGCCCTCCCAGGGGGACAGCAGGAAAGTGCGTGAAAGGAGACAGCAGTTGGTGTAAAACATGGAAAAAAGGAATAGTTTATAAATTATCAAGGGGACATGGAATAAAAATAAAAAATGAGCTGGTTTCAAGGGTTTAAGTAGAAAGAAAATGTTTTGAAAAAGATGATGACAACATATGTACAGATGTGTTTGACACAGTGGATATATGTATGGATTGTGATAAGAGGTATAAAAGGCCCCAATAAAATAAAATTAGATAAATGAAACAAATAAGGGAGATGTGTTAGCCATCCAAACAGATGAGTTTGGCGTCAGTGGTTGAGTGCAGCCCGTGGGCTTGGTAGTTCAAATCCAGCAGTGGCTCTCAGGAGCAGCGTTGGGTAGCTCCCACGACCACCAGAGGGCAGTGATGCCCCTCCCCCAAAACGTTTCCAAGAATGAAATTGCAGATGTGACAAATATATTAAGTGTAATGGAGAATACTTTGAAGGTGCTAAGATTGTTTAAATACAAAGCTTTGAAGGAAAAAAATTCCAGTTTCTTTTGGGTGCATTCTCATATATTTGCCAACTGAGACTTTACATTAACCCTTGAAATCTTCATGCCCAAGCTTATTAGTTACTACTAATAAAAGGAAGACTAGAAAAGGAAGTGGAGTGAGGGCCGTGTGCAGGTGTATAGTCTGTTCATGAAGTGTCTGAAAGATTACAGTTACACCTGCAAGCATTTAATCCTAGTTGTCATTTCATGTATATATTCAAGATACTTGAATTCACGTGTGAATCTGAGTTAGTTGTGCTGTTTAAAACTCAGAGACTGAGTCATAAAACATTTTCTATATGAAGTGCCACCACTAGGTCGCTCACTTGGTTGAGAGACAAGGAGAAAGATGGATGATCAAGAACATAGATTCCCAAACTTATCCCAGTCTTATTTGGCCCATCGCTCTTTAAGAGGAAACAATTAATTTTTTTTAGTGTCTCTGTAGTTACAAACATTCCTACTATATCCTATCATTTAGGATAGAGGTATGTCTCTGCTTTTGCAGCCTCTCCCTGGATCCGTCCAACAACCCCGGCAGGAGGCAGTAGCGCTGACGTTGGTAAACGCTGATCTAGAAGAAGGCTGTTGTAGTGGTCTTCGAGCCAGGACAAGTCCAGGAGGGAATTGACCTCACAGGCAAGGGAGGCATGTATTGCAAGATGTCGATAAGAGAGTGGGATGGAAGTGGAGGAGTCAGAGTCTGACAGAATTGATGGGTTTAGAATCTCCCTTGGAGGAAAAGGCCACTGTTTAACAGAATGATTTATTTCAAACTGCAGTAACTTAAGCAGAAGTGAAGCATTTATTTTTTATGGGCTGCAAAGCATAAAAGCTTATAGAGCATCAGTTTGCTTTCAAATGGGCGAATATTCATTTTAATCTTTCCTATTCAATATGCAGAAAGCAGATTTATGCCATCCAGTGAAAACAGTATGTTTTTAGTTTAGTTAACCGGGGGAATTAGAGATGTTAGGACCTAGTATCTCCTTCATACTTCTAGCTGTATAACCAGACTGTGTTCACTGATGGGCTTATGAGGGTGATACAGTCCGTTTTGGATAGCTCTTATTTGCGCTCTTTTCTCATTTTAAGTAGCTTATCGCACTTTATATTGTGTCATAGCCACGTGTTTGAAATGGACTCTTTGTCTAGATATACAGTTTTCCTAAAATAAGTATTGATAATGTACAATGTCAAATTACAGAACTGTGTTTGGCACATTCAATAAACATTTCCTGAATGAATGCGTAAATGATTGAATGAAATTCCATTGGGAGACAAAGTACAATTACTTATGGATACGGTTGTGCTTACTTTGAATTTTCTAAGATTTTTCACCATACAGATTGAATAAGTATGATGAGAGGATATAACCCAGGCCCACACCTTTCCTGACTTTAAAAGATTCAGTGTTCCATTCTTCGGGTCATATGACTACTACTTGGTTCATGGTTCATCCTTCAAAAATGTCCCCCCTTTTCCATCTTACAGCACTGTGTTCTGCAGCTATTCACATGGTTTTCAGTGGCCAACCTCTCACAAGTGGATGGCCTGTTGATTCTTTATCGTATGTTCTTAGTTGGGAAACTGTGCAAGACCCTATTGGCCTTGCTAAAATACCAGTGACATACCTCCTAACCTCAGAGCAACAAGCAAGACACCACAGTACAACACAGAGATGGACTAATGGTGCAGTAATTTTGTTGTACATTATAAAAGTAGATAAATCATTTTGCTGTGGAGAATTATGATATACTACTGGTCAGTAAAAGTGAAATTCAGTGTGCAATAGATTTTTTGTGACTCTAGGGAGATTTGAATTAGTTACTGATTTATTAAAAGAACCCTGCCTTTGCTGGTAAGACAGAAACATTTTTGTTATCTCTGCTGCTTTTTCTTTCTGACGAAGAATGAAACTAAGTAGACAGGGCTCCACGTGAAGGTCAGCCTCTACGTCACAAAAGAGAGTTGCTCTCCTTTCTTTTTCTTTAACTCCATGCCTTTTCCTTACAAGTGATAACATGTAATCAGAATGTGCTACTTTGGCAACAGCCTCATAAATTCTATTTTGTATTTCTTTTACTTTTGAAGTCCATATCGTTGTTGATGACTTAAAATATTTACTTCACGTCAGAGCATTATTAGAAATAATCATACTTTTATATATGTCTTTTGTGATTTGGTGGGAACCCTATTCTGTTAACATCATTATATATCAAACCAACAAAAACCAAACACAAGTCTACAGCTATTGAGTCGATTCTGACTTGTAATGACTCTGTAGAGAGTTCCTAAGACAGTAAATCTTTACAATATTAGAATGCCTTGTGTTTCTCTCACGGTGTGGCTGGGGTATGAAGTACCAACCTTATGGTAAGCAGGCCACTGTCTGCTTCTATAGCACCACCAGGGTTTCTCAGTCATGCTATAGGTGAAACTTTTATAAAGAGCATCTCCTCTTGTTTCTAGGAATGCTTAGCAGTCAGAAGACGAGGTATATCTTATTAAGACTCCCCTGTAGGATAATCAGTGTGTTTGGAGCCCAGGCCTATGTCATTAGGATGTGGCATCAGGATGGGGGGTGGTGAGGGAGTGCAGGCAGTGGTGTTAGCCAAGGGTCCCGAGGAGCTGCAGAAAGGACCGAGGCCCCACAGTGAAGCTAGCTGTTTCTGTTTCTACCACTAAATAAATACCTCTTTGACAATGGACATTCTACTTAATGGTACTGAGTTCTAGTCTGATCTCTCATTTTTTATGTCCCTGATAGGTTTTGCAGCATGAAATTATTGTTCATGTGAATCAGAAAGGCTTCAATAATGAAAATTTCATATAGAGGTTATGTACGTCTGTGTACCAAAACCCAAACCAAACAAGCCAGTAAGACAGTTCTGCATCATGGTGACCCTGTCGGATGCTATACAACTGCTCCGGTGAGTTTCTGAGCTGTACCTCTTTACTGGAGTAGAAGCCCCACCTGTTCTGCAGAAGTGCTGGTCATTTGGAACTCCGTGTAACCCCTCCCCCACCAGGGCTCTTCATATACAAATTACACAGGTTACAAACCGTCATTATTTCTGCTGTCTTTTCAAAGACACATCCTGGAGTTCGCAAAATGTTCACCCTCAGGAACGGTATCTTGAGAAGCCAGCACCATTCAATGTGGTTGGAGGCCGTGGTGAACAGTTGCATTGGACTCACTCAGGGCTATTATTGAAAATGCAGGTTCCTGGACTCCGCAGATCTTCCGGGTTTGATTCTCTGCAGTGGTGCCAGGTAAATGGACAAACAAGCGCCTTAGATACATTTCCTGTTCATTAAGTGTGAGGAAATAATGTCATTTGCAGTGACTCAGAAACTTTGCCCTTGTGCGCATGTCCACATCTTCTCCCACTCACTCACTGCCATCAAGTCCATGCTAATTTATAGTGGACCTGTAGGACAGGTTAGAACTGCTCTGTGAGTTTCCAAAACTGTCACTTTTTACTGGAGTAGAAAGTCCCGCCTTCTCCCTTGGAAGGGTTGGTGGTTTCAAACTGTGGATTTTGGATTAGCAGCCCGAATTGTAGCCATTGATTATGCCACCAAGGCTCCGTTATTCTCTGAATAGTGTGAAGAGCACATCTGAGAAACATCACATGCATCTTAAGTCCGGTAATCAAAGGGAGAGTGTCTTCTGAAGCAGATCCTTTCTGTGTCAAAAAAGAAAGTGAATAATGAAGCGAGACATGTTATAGAAAATGTTCTGCTTCATACTCAGCTTTTCACTTGGTGATACTTTTAAATATTTAGGGTAGAGTGAGATCATAAAGACAGTTCAGAATCATCACAACACAGGTGGTTTTAGGTTTATAAATTTGCAGGTTAGCTGATATTTTGAGATGAGTCACTTGGTGAAAATTATGAAAAAAGATGTATTTTTGGAAGATAAAATTTCAGCTCTTATTCCTTTAGATCATTCATTGACACAGGTAGACATTATAGACTAATTGGCCTTAGGGGACCATAAACACAGACCAAATATTTGAAAATTTGGTCATGGTAGTTGCTAAATAGTTCAAAACCTTAAGATGGGGTGCAAGTCTGTTAAAGCACTTGAACTTTGCATTCCCATATCATTTGGGCCACAGGGAACGGTGCTTGCTAAAATGTTGTCTGCAGGAGATGTGACTTATTAAGTCATCTTAAATATGTCATCCCTCAATGACTGTTACCTCTCCAAGTTGACTTCAATTTCTTACTTGTAAAATGAGCGATTTGATTTAAGGACCCAGAAGGCCTTCCCGCTCCCTGACAGAGGATGAGGATTGCCTCCCATATACATTTTAGTGAAAGTCAGCATGTCACAGAGTGTGTAGAGTAGGGCACGGATCTGTGGGTCATGTTTGAAGATGAGGATGGGAGAAATGCCCAGAACATGGGGTCGGATTGGAGAGACTCCCTGACAGCATAAGATATGGGCTAAAAGGAAATGGTGTTGAAGAATTTGAGGTGCTTCCCATGTATTCCAGGTAGGCCCCCTCTTCTCTGCTGGGCACTCAGAAGCTCACTCTTTCCCTCCACATTGAAGAATGTGGTGACTGTTTGTAGGCTCAGCAGTAACCACAACTCTCCTGGTTTCTTATTTTTCCACTTCAAAATTGACAACATTGTTGCAACAATGTTGCAGGCAACATTGATGGTAATTAGTGATAACCATATTCTAAAATAGGGCCTATGTTCTAGATACCATGTAGCGTTACTTCTTTTGTTATGAAGTTGATTCCAACTCTTGGTTGATTCCCTGTGTGTCAGAATGTAATTGTGCTCCATAAGGGAGTGAATAAAATGACTAATTTGTCAGAAGTATATCTCCAGACTTTTATTCTAAGGTGCTTTTGGATGGCTTGAATGTCCATTCTCTCAATTAGCTATCAAAGGTGTTGACTGCACTGCTCAGGGACTCACTATGCTGAGGGCATATGGTGTTCTTCACTTGGCTGCTGCATAGGAGCCAACAGCAGGTTGCCTGAGAGACTCAATGGAGACTTTAGAAAATACATTCCTCCCACTCTTAATGAAGTCAGGTCCTCTGAACATTTAGGGCCTGCCTTGTATTATACTGCTGTGTGTGCACACAGTCACACAGTTGCTTTTTAGTTATTTATACTTGAATTTGTTATCATCCACTTGTATTGGAGGAGGTTCTAGTGCAGCTGGGTAAGCAATTACTACTAAGAAAGGGGCTGGAAGTTCAAGTCTACAAAGTTACACTTCAGAAGAAAGGCCTGACCATCAGCTTCTGAATGGTCTAGAGGTTTTAGGTGAGGGCTGTCAAATTTCAGCTCTTGAACCATATGCAGCTCTTTTGGTACATACATATGGCATTTTTTTGAAAAAAAAAGAATATTCAGATAATGATTTCATTTATTGGTAAAATTTTATTTATGGCTCTCAAATAATTTTTAAATTGTTATGAGGAATATCACAACATTTGCTATCCCCTGATCTGGACTTACTTGGCTGCCATCTTCTTTAAGATAAATAAGTAAATAAATATTACTTAATTACTCAGTACCTCTGGGCACCATAACCTTTAGTATCATATCCCACAATCTAGGATGAAGTGTAAGTGTCTGATTTGGCAACCCTTGGCCCTGGATTGTTCCAGTGCCCTGTGGCGTTCCCACTTAGGAAAACACTGGTAAGCATTGAAAATCGTGTGAGACAGGGATCCTACTCTGACGTACATGGCGTTGCTACAAGTAAATCAACTTGATGATGATGACAATGGTGTGCATATGCATGTGTTTACTCTTTGACCTATATTGAGGTGCATTGTAAGAAAATGCCTTCTGAATGTGTCTGTCTGAAAGATGTTGAGGTCATCTTTTATTATGTGATATAGAATTATCTTCTAGGGTGCTTTCTTCCTGTGTCTTAGTTCTAGGAAAAGTTGTGGTTCTCCTTTATCTGCGCTCTATTCCATGCCCCCGCCCCCCCGGCTCATGTTTAGGATGTGATTTCAGACTCTTTTTTGTTAAGTCTAAGATCTACATCAAAAATGGCCAGCATCAAACAAGTAATTGTTGGCTGATGTCACAGAGAAGCCAGCGGTGTTAGGGGCAAAGTGCAGTCAGCCGGAATCTGAGTCTTTATTTTTAAGAATCTATCTTTACGTAATTTTCTAAAGAGTAGCAGAATAAATCTCTCCAGCTGAAAGTCCATTGTGAAGAGAGATGCTCTGTAGCAGCAGACACCACTGGGATCAATGTGACGTTTGCTTCCACTTTAACTTCATGTTCAGTGTGGACCACCCTTTAATTAGGGACATGGTTCTTTCACAGGATTGTAAGATTAAGAGTGGGAAAATGGAGGTTTCTCCAGGAGAAGACGGGTTTTATTTCCAGTTAAAGAAAATGTATGCTGTCTAGGCAAAAAGAAATGTAACTTGCAGCGCCTTGATCTGTATAAAAGAGGTGTAGAGAAAAAGTCTCTATACTTTTCTGGCTCCATTTTAATTTAACAGTGCATTTTATGTATCATTATAAATTTATTGTATCTTTTTGGACAAAGTAGCAGCAGTGGCACTGGGCCAGCAATAAATAGGAGTTTTAAATCTGAACATTTGAATTAGTAGCCCCAATGCAATTTTTGTGTATGCAGCCATTTCTCTTACTTCTTAAATGACCCCGTGGGATTCTCAGAGCTCATTGAAGATGGAGAACAAAGGGGTGGTGTGAGCCTAAGGAGATCCTCATAGATCAGTTCAAGTGTTCTCAAAACAAAAAGGAAATCTGCAGTATCTTGGTTAGGCAAAATTTTCATAAACTAAAACCAAACCCATTGTCATGGTGTTGATGCCGACACATAGAAATCCTACGGAATGAAGTGTAACTGCTTCTTAAGATTTCGGAATCTGTCATTTTTCCCCTGTGGAGCAGCTGGAAGGTTTGAAATGCTGATCTTAGGATTTACAGCCTAGAGCTTAATCCATGGTCCACCAGGAATCCTTGAATTTTGCCTAGTTAGCTAGATATGTTTTCATTAGGCAATGTGTGATGCTCACCTTCCCTGACTCCAATCACTGAAGACAGAATGGGGCATGAATAAATGTGGTGAAGAATGCTGAAGGTGCCCAGCTATCAACAGATACAGCATCTGGGGTCTTATAGACGACAAAAAACAAGCACCCTTCTCGCTGGGATGCAATAAATCCCGTAAGGAAGAAGTACACAGCCTCTGTGGTCATGAGGTGTCTGTAGGATCAGGTATCAGGCACCAAAGACTCAAAATGAAACAAAAAATTCTTATCGATGTGAATGATAGGGGTAGGGCAGAGGAGACACTCAAAGCACATCTGTAATCAATTGGACAGAGATTTCAGAAGAGATGAACCAGTCAGGGTACAGGATAGCACCAACAAAATGCACAAATTTCCTCTGATTCTTTAATGCCCCCTATCATGACCCCTGTTCTACCGTATAAATCCGTCTTGACAAGAATATGTACACTGGTATACCTAAGGGCTCACAACACAGGAAATCCAGGACAGGTAAATCCTTAAGGACCAATAATGAGAATAACAGTACTAGGAGGGGAGGGGAAGAGAGTGGGAAGTAAGAGGGAACCAATCACAATGATTGACATATAACCCCCTCCCAGAGGAATGGAAAACAGGAAGGTGAGTGAAGGGAGACCACAGAAAGTGTAAGTCATAAAACAAAACAACTTATGAATTTTCAAGGTCTCATGAAGGGATAGTGGAAGAGGCAGGGTGGTGGAAAGAACTGGTACCAAGGACTCAAGTAGAAATAAAATGTTTCAACAATGATGATGACAGCATATGTACAAATGTGCTTGACACAATGGATTGTGATAAGATCCCCCAATAAAATGATCTTTAAAAAATATTTTGGTTGAATAAAATTTTATGTGGGCAGATTAAAAATACTCTTCAAATTGGGAGATAAGGTATGTTGGTTAGCTTTTGCTCTGTAAAAGGAGCCCTGGGGATGGAGTTGGTAAATGCTCAGTTGTCCACTTAGCGGTAAGTTCTTTGAGGCTAGCAGCTTCTCTGCTGGAGAACAACATAGTGATTTCTTTGCATAACACTGTGTGGCCTTGGAAACCCTACAGGGGCAGTTTTAATCTGTCACCATGTGTCAGGATTATCTACAGTCTTTGCCTATCTCTGCCTGTGGGGTAGCTATGGGTTAGAATTTTAAGAGACTGTCCCAAAACTTAGTGGCTTACAGCAGCCAGTTTTATTATGTTTCATGTACTGTGTTTCTGCTGACCTTGGCTTGGCTTGGTGTAGTTTATATCTGTTTGTCTCTACTGGTCTTGGCTGTGATCGCTTAATAATTTAAGATTAGCTAGTTGTAAACTGGTCTAGGATGACCTGGCTGGGACAGCCAGTCTTTCTCCAATATGATCTTTCATTCAGAGCTGACAGAGTCTCCAAAGTGAGAACAGAAATGTGCTCAGACTACTTGGCTCATACTTGGAAAGTACACATTGTCATCTTTGCCAGATTCTTCTGGCCAAAGCTAATTCCTACACCAGTTTAAAATCAGCTAAAAAAAAAAAAAAACCTGCATGCTGTTGAGTCAACTCTTGACAATGCCCTGAGAGTATAAATAGAACTTTGTGAGTGCCAAGTCTTTCTTCTCACATTCCCATATTACCTACATGTGGACTTGAACTAGTAACTTTTCATGTAGCAACTGAGGGTGTTAACCATTGGCCCACTCAAGACTCCACCAGTGGTCAAGGAACTAGGCGATCGACTTCACCTCTTGGTAGGTGTTACTATAAGGTCACATTGAAAAGGGATGGAGAATTGGGCCCCTTTGCAATCAGTTTTCCTTGAAGCGAGGGATGTGCTAGAACCTAACACATAAGACATGAGATGCTTTTGTTTTATGGAACACAGTTTAGAAAGAACGAGCAATGTGGGGGGGAAAGGAAGTTGAGGTTGAAAGGACCATCTTTTTCACTTACTGTAATTTGAGGAGAAAAATTGTTAAACTTTAGTAACCTCAGTTCCTTTTCTGCAGATAAGGTTATTCGGTGGCATTCATGAGTCTGCTTTAGATATCAAAACCACTGTATATGAAAAGAAACTTGCACAAACTGTTGGTCTTTGGGTCATATCTACTCAGGAGGGGACAATAACTTGATTCATCCCGAGTTTTCATCTTGACAACAAAAGTCCAGAGGATGGCCTCATCTATAAAAAGTAGCTCATGGCTACGTCCTTGCTCATTTTATGTAGCCACAGTACTAGCAATAGAATAGTTATACCTTGGGTCATTGCCTTGTACATTATCTTTTATGTTTGCAAACCCCAGGAGATAGGGATCTTCCTCAGCCCCAGCTTTTCTTCTGTGGGTAAGACTAGTGCACAGCCTTGTTATCTTCAGGTTTCTTGGGAGCGTGGGAGAGTGGGTAGGAAAGTTGCAATCCACGTAGGTAGTTAGCACGGCCAATTTCAGAGTGTTTGATAAATCGCCATTTTAAAAGTTGGTGAATTAAAGCCCTAATCCATTTTTAGGATTTTCCTTAGACTTTAGGTTGAATTATTCTTCGCCCTCCGGGGTTTTCTTTCTCCCTCTGAGGAGACCTATAGCCTCTGAGACCTATAGCCTCTGAGACGTATAGCCTATGTCCTTATGCTCACCTGTTGGCTCCAAGGCACAATTTTTACCTATAGTATATGCATTTGGTATGATTTTTAATTTTGCCTTTAAAAACTATTATAAAAATTTGCATAGGCCAGCCTTGCATATTATAGCTACTGCTATTCTACAGTCCTATGATATAGTACCTTTGAAGAGAAAATACTTAGTTTCTTAGTAACTTGAATGAAATTAATTGGTTTGGGACATTATTCATAGTTTATCATGAACAAACAGAATAAAACTATCATTTTTTTCTGTGAGTTCAAATCCTTTCGATAGAATCATTTATTTGTAATTTGCTATGTTTGGCATCTGTATGTGTAATTAAAGTGAAAGGTGTGCAAACCACAAATCAAACCTGCTGCTCAGCGTGACCCTGTTGGACAGAATTGCCCCATCGAGTTCTCACCACTGTAATGGTTCTAAAAGTCGACTGCCTATCTCTTATCAGCCAATCAGTGTAAACACCATGCCACCAAGTTGACGTGAAAGGGTAAATGCATTTGTAAATCTCTTGTCTGTGTACATTAGTATTCTGAGGGGCAAAATGCCACCCAGGTCAGCAATTTATTTTAAGACCTTTCATTTCAAGTGGAGTGTGAGAAGACCTATGGAGATTGGGGTTTAATCATCTTCTTTAGAACAAATTGAATTTTCCTTTGAAGTTTTACAAATGAAAGAAAGGATGCAATTTGTATTTGAAGAATTTAAACTAACCCGATGCATAGGGTCTGATTTCATCCACGATGGGAAAGATCTATTTGGTAAAAATTATTATAGTCTATAATGGTTGTAATGTTTGATTGCATTTTAAATCACCCCTTTTTATATGATCATTGGAGAGAGTTATATAAAACTAAACTGTAAAGAAGCAAAAGTAGAATAAAGTGATTATTAGGATAATATACACAGTTGTCAGGGGGATTTTAAAAAACTATGGATTCAGATTTTGTACCAGCATTATATGTGGAATTATAATTGTTGGTAACAGATGAAAATTGACCCCTGAATTTTCATATTTGAATAACTTGTTACTAGATAGAAAGTGAAATGCGATGTTTCTCACTAAAGATGAGAACTATATGGCACTGACACTGTAAGAGACAGGGGCCATGATGAGCTTCCCTGCGGGTATTGCCCCATGTAGCTTTAGGGCGGGCTCACAGAACACTGGAGAGCGGAGTGTAGATCCAAGGGATAAATCTCACGTGAACCGTTAAGACCTGGTAAGTTGACTCCCACCCCGAGTAAACCTGATCTGCTGTTCAACATTGTCTGAGTTTTTGGCTTTTTGTTTCTGTTTGTTTTTATTAGGGTCTTATCTCAGATGTGTCTGGGGTCACCCTCTCAAAGTTATGCGATATGTTTCTTCCTTTTATGGTGTATTAAAGCCAGGGCTGATCAACCTATGGGGACAGCAAGTAAATTAAGGGTTCGGGTTGGGGTACAGTCATAGTGGCGGCAGGGGTGGTGAAAGGGGTGATGTCAAGGAGTGCAGCCAAGAAAGCAATGGTGGAAGATGGAGTGGGTAGCAATTGTGCAAGTCTGCTTGATGTGGTTGAACTATGGAACAATATGATAAATATATTTATATAAATAAACTCCCAATTAAAAATAAATAAATCTGTTTTAAAAGACTTTGAAATGTATTATAATAGCACATAATATTAATACTCACAAATAATATGAAGATCCAGTTCCTTAAATTTAAGAAGCACTTTCTTAACTATAAATTACTTGGCACATCTAAACTTCCTTGGGTCTTCCCTCGTCTCCTTTGGCTTTGGTCGTCAGGATTTCAATTGAGTTAGAAAGTTCATGCACAGCTAACCTGCCCATTCAGTCTTTCTAAATCTGTTTTAATTAAACTAAAACAGCTACTAACCACCAGGTAGCTGTTCTCTGTATCTTTGTAACTAGGAATATTGTTATCAAATTGTCAAATTTCAAAGTGTAAAAAATACCTCCTGGGCTGCTTTGCAAATGCTTATTTCATTGTGTCTCCCATTACATCCACCCTCATGGTTCTTTCATACCTGAACACAGTGAGGAGCCATTGTCAGTGATTGAAGGCATATTCAAGAGTTTTTTTGTAAGGCACATATCCTTTTGGAAAATGAAATAATTTTCTGGCACAAAGAGTGACTGGAGGTAGAATTGTTCCTCTTGCCTCTACCCAAGAGGTCTCATGTATGGATTCTGTGTTGAGATTCTCCTCCGGCCCCATGCTGGGTATGGAGGATATAAGAATGCCCAAGATGGGAATTTTTCCTTATGGGACTTACACATACACAAAACACTGAGGAGCCCACAAGAAAGCAGAGTCTTCCATTTATAAGTAGGATCAGAAAAGTCTAAATTAGTAAGGTAGAGCGGGCTGCTCCCTCTGCCTGGCCAGCAAGGGCACTTGGAGCTATGCACGCAGGAAGAAAACTGTCAGCAAACCTGGGGCCTCTCCAGGGTCTACTGGACAAAGCCTGAGAGGGGCCTGCCTTGCTAGGAATCTTGCACAACTCAAGCGCTACCCGGGAAAAGAAAGGAAAGAAGCCTCAATTAGCCACTCTCAACCCCCTTAAAATAGATGGCCTTTCTTTAGCAAGTGTTTCTTTTCTTTTCCTTCTTCTTCTTGACTTTTCTAGGGTAGTAGTTATCTACTTCTGGTATGCAGAACAGGAAAGACCTGGGACATTGGAGAAACCATGGTTTTCTTTCTTTAATGAGATGATTGTGTAGCTCATAGTTTGGCCCCTTTCTCTTCTGTTTCTGTATCGTGGTTCATATTTACTGTTGTATTTAGAAAATGGCTTTCTGCAGAATTGAACTTTGGCCAGAAGGTAGAAATGTGAAGAACTGGAGAAGATTCTGGAATTGAAACCTTGACCTTTTATTCCCATACCTCATTGTAAGGTTCTAGGTGTAAATCCCTTAGGTACTCTGAAGGTAAAAGAGGAGGCTCTCTGCACCTGTAAAGAGTATAGTTCTGGAAGCCCTATAGAACAGTGCTTCTCAGCTCTGGGTTGCAACCCTTTTGGAGGTGGAACGAACCTTTCACAGGAGTTGCCCAATTCATAACAGTAGCAAAATAAGTGGCAGCAAACATAATTTTATGCTTGCGGGGTTATGACAACATGAGGAACGGTATGGTATGAAAGGGTTGTGGCATTAAGAAGGTTGAAAACCACTGCTATAGAGAGATGCTGTGAGTCAGAATTTATTTAAAGCCAGTAGTAGATTGGGTGTTTGGGGTATGGCGAGTGCTTTGTCTATTTTGGACAGGCTGTGTACACATTAGGCACTGAACCTACTCTGTCTCAAGACTTTGGAACTATTTGAATACTTTCCTTTAAGTGACTAGTTAGGAGTCTAGTGAGGGGGATGATGGTTCTGGTAAAAGTCAAAGATGAGCCCCTGACTGACAAGAAAAAAGAATAGAGGGGAATGCCCATCCTCAGGACACTTAACCTTGATGGTATTTGTGTTTGGAGGAATTTTGGATGTTTCAGAATAGAAAACAGTATCGTTTACTCATTGTAGAAGCTGTATTGAAGCATGAAGTGCAGACAGTACAGTGATATATTTTGTTTTATGACATTTGGCTCTAGTGAAATGGATTTGCTGAGTAAGGAACTCATGCAGATACATTCCGAGATTTGTGGGGCAAGGACGCCATGTGGCATCTGGACTTGTAGATTTGTGAGCATGCAGTAAAATGATTTTGAAACTCTGGGTCTTCTCTTGCAGCTGATTAGCTGATAGCCGAAATTTTTCATCTTGCAACTGAGAAAGAGTCCTGGTTATGCAGTGGTAAAAGCTCTTCACTGCTAACTGAAAATTTGGTGGTTTGAATCCCTCAGTCAGTCCTTAGGGAGAACGGTGACTTTTCTGCTTCTATACAGGAAGCGGATGAAGTGGTTCTCCTTTTCTCTGTAGGGCTGCTATGATTTGAAGTCAACTGGTTGGCACTGGACTTGGTTTATACAAGTGAGGAGGGAATTCCTATTTTATCAGAAAAAATGAGAGTTTAAAATAAAACACCAGGATCAGAATCCAAAGACCAAAGAGATTTGAGACGCTTCATCGTCTATTTAAAAATGCATGAGGGGGCTGAGCCCCAGTGGCTTAAGTGGTTGAATGCGGAACTGCAGCCTGCGGGCTTGGAGGTTCAAATCCAGCGGCGGCTCTCAGGAGCGGCACTGGGTAGCGCCCGCGACCACCAGAAGCAGTGATGCCCTCAAAAAATAGAGAAATTTTCGATCCCTAATTTTCACCTTGGGCTGGTATTTCTCTTTTATATCAGTATAGAATCTTACCCTATTACAATCTTTTATTGGTTACTTAGAGTAATCTAATTCTATCTTTAATTTTGTGGAGCAATGAAACTTTAAGTGCTAAATTTATCTAGTGAAATTATTACTAAATGTATTAGTATACAATTGAAAAATTAGTAAAGCTATTGTAACTATATTAACAGGAATTAACTGGCCATTAAAAATAGTACATATTTCTGTGGATAGATGTTTCAGTAACTGCTGCTAGAGTCTAACAGAGTTAAATACCAATACTATTTCCAGTTTTCATTTTATGAATTTGAGGGGGGTATAAAAAAGTTTGTGAAAAAATGGAATTACAAGATAATGGAATTTTTCTAAAGCTTTTAGAAGCCCCCTTATGTCGCTGAGAAACTTTTTTCATGTACACAGGTAGAGAGCATTAGAAGTTTTTGTAGAGTAGATAAAGTGACCAGATGCCCTGCGGCATTTTAAAATTAAATATATTGCAAAACTATTTTTGCATTCTATGAAAATTTTTGTTGCTCCATATAGACCAAATTTTTAATCAAGAACCCCATCCCCACCCAGGTCAATGGTGCTCTGCTTAAAATCCAGTCATTTTAGCTATAAAGAGCCCCAAACTCACTGCCATTGAATCTATGTCCACTTACAGCAACACTGTAGGACAAGCTAGACGTGCCACATGCCCCTGTGTCTTTCTAGACTGTCATGCTTCATGGAAGTAAAATAAAGGTCATAGCCTTGTGGTTAGCAGCCCAACACATAGCCACCATTCTTTAAACCCTTCTAAGGTACATACCAAGATCCACAGTGAGAGCTCACTTCAAAACATATTTCTGATAATTCATTGGAAGAACCCATTGTGTTGTAATGGGATACTCATTGGATGGGGTCAGTAGTTCAAACCCACCAGTCACTCCATTGGACAAAGATGAGACTTTGTACTCCAATAGAGGTTACAGCCTCAGAAACCCACAGAAGTTCTACTCTGTCCTCTAGCATGGTTGTGACTCTCAGTATCATTAGTGGCATTGAGTAGTATAAGCTGATAGTTTAAGTTCATTCTCAAGTTTGTCAAAATTATTACGTTGTCTTTAAAGAATTTTTTGTCTAATTCTTAAGCTTCTCATTTGCTGGAAGTTAGACAGTCTATTACATCTGTTATTTAAAAACTTAAAATCTCCTTGTTTAATGTAAGACTTTTCTGAATGATTGTGCTAATAAAATATAATGTTCATTTGCACATACTTTAGTCAGTTTAGAACTACAGTTCATACCTGGGGGTTTCAAAAATTTTATGGGAAAAAAAATCCCATCATCTTTGATTCCATTTTTTCTGTGAACTTCATGAAATTCCTTTTGCATATTAAAGATAATGATATGCATTTTAATTTAAGTATTAATATAAGTTGAGGGATATTTATTAAAAAGCAGCAAAAATAAATATGATAGATTATTAAGAATATTTTAATAAAATTAAGATTAACTGGTTTAGATTTAATAACATTTGTAGTACATCCTAAAAACATGTCAAAACTCTTCCTTTTCTTATTAATTTATAGTAATACAAACCCTAGGGTAAGTAAAAAATGAAAGTATAAAGCTCTAAATCCTGAAAGTGACCAGGCTGGCAGGTCAGGAGAGACTGATGAGCCCTCCCATGCCTCTGACCCACAGTTATGTTTCAGGTTTGGAAGTGAACTCACCACCCATGTTGGAATAATGAACCATTTAAGATCAAAAGGGAAGCATTTTACCCAAGAACAAAGTCCAGAGCATTTAAGGGTCAATAGAAAGCACAAGGAGCCAATTGGGTATGTGAGAGTTATGTTTTGGGAATTGTAGTTAATGAAACAAACTGTGTATGCATTGTTTAATGTAAAACTGATTATCTCATCCTTTTGCAAATCTTCATCCAATTCAATATAAAAGTTGTTAAGTATTAGTGAGAAAATTATTGAAAAACTCATTGAACAAAAACACTAAGAGGAGAGGATACTATTTCTTGACAGAATTTCTTTTTCCTTCTTTCTGACCATGAAGAAATTTTGGTATTGTAGTGCATAATGAATGGGGCTGCTAACCACAAGGTCAGTAGTTTGAAACCACTTGTGGAAATACAGGAGAATATAGGACTTTCTAGTCCTGAGAAGATTTACCCTGTCAGGAACCCACAGGAATAGTTCTAGCGTGTCATCTAGGATCATTGTAAGCCACCATTGACTTGATGGCAGTGAGTTTTAACCCTGAATAATTCTGTAGCCTTCTCTTAACACCATGTTAAAACAACCAGTTTAACACCCTTCAGGACGTCCTTTTAAATGTTCTTCGAATATGGGAAACAAAACATGTGAAGGGGCAATACTGAGACTGTAGAATAGAGAGGGTAAGGTATCTCAACAAATTCTTGTAGGACAGCTTTTTGTACACTCGAAGAATTAACAGATGCATTGCCATAATGGGAAAAAACAATCCCTTGGTGCAACTTTTCTGACCTTTTTCCTACCATTGCAACTTTACATTTTCTTAAAATTTCTTTATACTAAGTCTTCATGTAATCCTATGTTCTTCTAGAAAAATCTATCAAGATGCCCTCTTTGGATTCTCCAAAACCCGTTACCATAACTTTCTGAGTTGACATCTTTGCTCTGCGTTTAACTGACCCTTCAAATCCCTCAGGAGGCACTGTTGTGACTGCGCTTCTTTGTAAGGCACCTTTAAGAGATGGAGATAAGTGTATTAGCAAGAGGATTTGTTTGCGGCAATCCACTGATTACAGAGACATGTCTTGACACTTTATTTGAAATAAAGTGTACATATATGAACAGAAGTCTTGGAAGCAATATTTTTACTTTCTCTCCTATAGTGATCACATAAAATGATAAACTATTATAAGGTGAACCATATTACTGAAAAGCATGTTGTTCTGGCAAAGGTGTTCGAATGGGCGTATTGAACTCTCTTGTTCAGCTTCTAATTGTACTTAAGTTAGACCCACATACGTCTTTTCAGAAATAGTGATGTTAAATTTCTCAAGACATTGTGACATTCCAATTTTCCCATGTAGTTAATGAACATGAGCTATATCACTACTGAAACTGAATAGACACAGCATCTAATATATTTTTGTTAATAAAAGGTTGAAGGTATTGAAAATTTTATATGGTAAAGATTATTGTGTAACTACTTTGCAAATAAATATTTGATAAAATACAGCTTGACTAACTGTACAATGCAATACTGTGTACAATCTAAATCTTACAGGTAGGTTCAAAAGTTAATGGGAAAAAAGAATGAAAAGATAATAGAATTTTTTATGACATCTTTTAAATGCCTTAGTGTAATAATATTAATTTTTTCTGTATAATTTTAAAATGTAAAGAAATCCTACACTTCTAGTTGTTTGAGGGGTCCTTTCTTTCACATGACTGTCACTTTTGGATAGGAATATACAGATTATTGTAAAGAATTATTATATTTAGATAAATACATTTTTGTTTGTGTTTAAATTTTCTGTTATTTCCTATAATTTTACCTATTCCTTGCTTATGAAATAAGTTCTTTGATCGTGGTCAAGAGAAGGTCGATGTGTGGTCATTAAATTGTGTAATATATCTGATTTATAACATTATACAAGTGGCAAAGCATCCTATTTCTAATACAAAACACTGCTTCCTTCTTAAATGGCATATGGAACAATTATGGGAAGAAAATGAAATTTACATCGAGTTTCAGGTGTTTGATCTATCATTGAAGAAGGGTTCCTTGAGAGCAGTGTCTCGTGTTGTTTCTTGGGCACCATCTTTTTGTAAGGTATAAGAAAGGCTGCAGGGAAATGGCAGAAGGAAAAGAAATATGTATAGTTGGTATTCTTGTGACCGAGTGCTGTGTGCTCCTTATTATCATTATGTGCATTCTGCATGTAGCTTCAGGAGTCTTCAGCCTTGTGGTTGGTACACTGAACACATACACACTGGAAAGGATGGAGCTGGTTTTCCAGCTGTGGGATCTTAAATCACTCTGCACAGATACTTTAACATTTCAAAGTATGCTCAAAGAGGCAGAAATCAAGCTGGTGAGCTCTGATTTGTAGCTGTTAGCTGTCAGCAGGTAGGCTCCCAGTTCATGGTGACCCCTGCATGAGCAGCCCATGCTGTTTTCATTGGCAAATCTTTTGAAGTAGATAATCACGAACAAGGCCTGCTTGTCTAGTCTGTCTTAGTCTGGATGTTGCGGAACAACAACAGATCGATGGCTCTTGAGGTTCAATGATGGGCAATCAAACTTAGGTCTATCACTGATCCCTGCTGCTCACAAGGGCTCAGATCTCTAAGAACTCGATTCTGGTATCTTGAAGCTTTTTTTTTTTTTTTTTGTCTCACTGCCTCCACTGATGCCACTATTGTTAGTTGCCCTCAGCTGGCTCTGGTTTTTGATGACTCTCTAAGTAACAAAGTGAAATAGTGCTGGGTCTGGTGTCATCTTCGTGATCATTGAGTCCACTGTTGTGGCTGTTGTATCAATGCGTCTTATTGAGGAATCCCCATGTTTTCTTTGACTCTTGCCTTTGCCCTGCATGATGTTGTTGTGGGGTGCCCCGGAGTCCATTCTGACTTATAGAAACCCTGCGTATCACGGAACAAAATACCCCCCAGTCCTGTGTCATCCTTACAATTGTTCATACGTTCGAGCCTATTGTTCCAGCCTTGCAGCCCCAGGGTAAAGCCATCTTGTTGAGGGCCGCCCTCTTTTTCACCGCTCTTCCATTTTACCAGCGTGATGCCCTTCTCCAGGGCCCCATGTTTCTTGATAACATACATATCCAAAGTATGTGAGACCACAGTTTGATATCCTTGTTCAAGGGAGCGTTCTGGCTGTTCTTCTTCCAAGACATACTTCTTTGTTCTTTCTCAGTATACTTTGTCAGAACTGTAATTCAAATGCTTTTATTTTCTTGGGTCTTTCGTATGTAATATCTAACTTCAGCTTGCATATGAAGCAATTGAAAATACCATGGCTCGGGTTGGGCATAGTCCACCAAGTTACTCTTTGCTTTTCAGTATTTTAAAGAGAAGTTTGTGCGACAGAATCACCCTGCTTTTCAATACTTTAAAGAGGACTTGTGCAGCAGACTTACCCAATGCAATTTGTTGTTTGGTCCCTTGACTGCTGCACACATGCGCTTTGGTTATGGACCCAAGCAAGACAAATTCCTTAGCTACTTGAATCTTTTCTCCTTTTGCCATGATATCACCTAATGGTTGAGTTGTGAGGGTTTGGGTTTCCTTTTTAATTTTTGGCTCTTAGAGTTGTGATTTATTGTCTCCCCAGGTCCAACTCTTACTCCCTTTCTTGTGCTGTTAGGTGCCATTGTGTCCATTTCAGCTCATAGTGAACCTATATACAACAGAATACAACACCACCCGGTTCTATAGCACCCTCACAGTTCTTATTTTGAGCCCTTTGTTGTAGTCACTGTGCCAGTCCACCTTTCGGAGGGTCTTTACCTTGAATTGTCATCCATCCTGAAGGCTATAATCCTTTGTCTTCACCTGCAAGTGCTTCAGGCCCTCCATACTTCCAGTAAGTGAGTATGTTTGTCTGGGGAGACTAGAGAAACAAACTCATGGACACACTTAGGTATATAAGGAAGAGGTTTATAGACAAGAGCAATTGAGCATTGAGAAAACATCCCAACCCAGCCCAGTCCAAGGTCATAAGTCCAATAGGAGGCCGTATGTCTAACTTCAATCTATAAAATCTTTTTCAGACTCACAAAACACACGCAACGATGCCAAATGCAGAATGATCCCAGGCCAGTGTGTAGAAAGTCTTTGGATCCAGTGGCGGTAGAAGTATCTCAGTGCTGGCAGAGGTCTCTCTGTGGTTTCTCCAGCTTCAGAGGTCTGGTAGCATCAGGGTAGGTCCATGTGGCTTCTCGCTGAAAAAGTCTCTTAGGAAGTCAGCTTTTTCAGTCGTGTCTCTCAGACAGCGAGTATTGTCAATAGAAACTCTCCAAAGAAGTGAGCTGAGAGAGAGGTGTCTTCTGCCTCCAAGAAGGCCGTACTAGATTTCCCAGAATTCTCAAAGGACATAATACCCACACAATGGTCTCATTGGCTATTTCCGGATGGATGCTGGACTGTACCCCTCCACTCTTTTTTTGTGACTTGACATGGCTGATGGATTTTTTTAAATTAATAAATCATTCATTAGGGACTCGTCCAACACTTATCACAATCCATACATACATATATTGTGTCAAGCACATTCACGCGCCTGCTGCTCTTATCCTCAAACGTTTGCTTTTTACTTGAGCCCTTAACATCAGCTTTTCATCTTTTCCCCTCCCTCACTAACCCTTGACAATTCATAAATTATTATTATTTTGTCATATCTTACATCCACCTCTACCCTCCTAATCCTCAAATTGACACCAGATTAGGTGACTGCCCCAGCAAGCTTGTTTCATCTGTGTACAGAAGGTGGTTAGTAAGCTTCCTCCAATTACGACACCACATTTTCATTCATATCATCTAGCTTCTCTGATTATTTGCTCAGCGTATCTGACTTCTTGGTCTTTCCTGATGGCACATCCAATGTGAGCAATCTAAATTTTTCATCTTCCTTCTTATTTTATTTAAAAATCATTTTATTGGGGGCTCATACAGCTCTTATCATAACACATGCGTACATCTATGTGTCAAGCTCATTTGTACATTTGCCATCATAATTTTCAAAACATAGTCTTTCTACTTGAGCCCTTGATAATAACCCCTCATTTTCCCCCTCCCCGCCCCACTTTCCCTCCTTCATGAACCATTGATAATTTATATATCATTTTTTCATGTCTTACACCGACCATCATCTCCCTTCACCGACTTTTCTGTTGTTCATCTCCCAGGAAAAGGGGGTACATGTAGATCCTTGTGATTGGTTACCCCTTTCTTCCTCACCGTCCCCTCCCCCTCTTGACATCTTTAAGTTTAAAGAACAATCTGGAGTATTTTTCTGGGACTGATTTGTTCATTGTTTTGACAGTGCAGCATCTCAATTACCCTTTTTGAAGTCAAAACTTAAACCTAAAAATAATTTAGATGTTTGGACATTAACTTTTGCAGGATTAATATATGAATAAAGCAAAGTGGAGTGAACCTCTGCGGGAACCTGAAAGAGTGTTGCAAATAATTTATTTTCCAATCATACAATTAAATCTTGACAATGTCCAATGGAATCTTCACCTTGTTCCCAAATTTTCATGGAATAAAAAGCATACACAACTGTAGCATTACTCAAAATGGCTGTATGTCACCAAGCCACTTAGTATCTAAGGTTTGCCACTTTGTATGGTTTATTTGATGCTAATATCATGACATGTATATAAAATCTAAGGGTAAATGGTTTGTTTAGAATCTAGGTGAGAGCTCAGATTTCACATAATATCTGGAGAGTGAGAACAACACTTCAGTAATACACTTAGAAAATGGTGAGATATAAGTCTTGGAGACATATTCAGTAATATAAAGTCAAATGTATTACTTATTTTTCTTCCAAGAAATACAGTGCTAACATCTAAAAAGTAGTTTGGTAGTTTTCATTTCTAAATATCTTTAAATGGTACTTTGATGTAGACTGAGAAGATGGCAAGGTGTTGGGTTTTATGAAGTCAACATCGGTGGGTCACTTCTTAGTGATAGATCATAGGAAGCAGGGTTTTCTGCAGAAGAATGCTCACTTAAGGAGGATGAGAAGCTGATGATCACTGTGAGGCATAAGGAAATAGTGGAACTTTATTCAAATAGGATAACTGTGTCTTAAGGAAGTAAGACTGAATATTTTCAAAGAATCATATTCGTTAAAGCATTATTTATAGTAATAAAATATCAGCCTAGCAGTAGAGAGTGGGTGAATTGATTTTAACTCATAGTATATTCATAAAGAGAGTGCTATAATTCATTAAGAATTATGACAAATAATAATATTTCTTGACATGAAATGATCACAGGGAGCCTTGGCAGAGTAGACTAAGTTAGACTGCTACAAGGTCAGTAATTTGGGAGAAGGATGAGATTTTCTGCTCACATAAAGATTTACAGGCTTGAGAACCCAAATAGGTAGTTCTATTCAGTCTTATAGGGCACTTTGAATTGCAATCAACTTGACAACAGTGGGAGAGAGATGATCGCAATATAGAGATGTGGGACAAAGGTGGGTGTTGTGATCATATGTATACAATAACAATTTTCTTGAAATTATTAAAAATGTTTGTTAAAATCTAAGGAAATATGTGGAATGCAAGCAAAAACTTTAGCCATGACTATTTCGGGATAGTGGATTTATTAGTCTTTTTGTGATGATACCAGTGAGGGTTTTGTGAGTATGAACTGGCGAAGAGGGTTGATCCAGCCTCACTTCTAGTTACAGAACAGGGAAAAGGAAAATGTTCCTTGACTTGTTCTGTTCCCATTTGTCTATGCTCTGAAATGAATGCAATACAAAACATATAACTGTTGGTGTGAAAATGTACCACAATGTGATATTTTAAACAGACTGTACCATTAGCCAGTTGTCTTCGTAATCCTCATTTGGTTGGCTTGTTCTCTGGAATTGTTTCTTTGCCAGAGTGTTAATGGATTGGTTAATTTGTGAGCAACACTCCTAATTGTGTTAAATCTCTAAAACCTTATTAAGCATTTGTGCAGAATTAGATCAAAGTGCTTGGGAAAGCAGTATTCCAGTGGTGTGAGGAAGGGAGGAAAACAAGTGACTCTGTGTGCTAACTGAGCCCTCCCTCTAAAAAGAAAGAAAAAAATTCATGGATTAACAACTACTGCTAGAAGTTTAGAATTATATTTGAGTATATACACCTTCACTGATGTATATTTAAGCACCATTAGTAAATAAAAGCACCCGCACAGACTCACACAGACCCAGCTTGTTCTTTATATTTAAATTACTTAGTCTATTTATTTAAAAATGATTTTATTGGCATATACTTCACTTACCATATCATTTAATCACTCAATGATATGATGATTTGTGTAGTCATTACCTCAATAAACTTCAAAATGTTTTCTTCTTGTACTTATGGTTATTATCTCCTTATTTTGTTCCAATTTCATCTGTCATACCCCTAGGAAATTATTAATCTAGTTAACTGTCTCAATCGATTTATCTATCCTGGATTTCATATGCAGAAAATTTGCAAAGCACAAACATGAAGCAAACAGCAAAAACACAAATCACAACAACAATGACTAGACAAAACAGAGGAAAAACACCAATTGAAAAGAAAGCAGAAATTATTAAAAATTAATACAGTTTTAACATGGGTTAAGAGGGAGATCAGGATCTGAAGTTCAACCCCACTAGGCACTCCTAGGGAGAACAATGAGAGTATCTGATTACATTATGAGCTATAGTTTAGGAAATACTATTTAAGGTGACTCTGAGTTAGAATTTACATTATGACAGTGACTATACTACTTTTAAAAGCAGATGCTTAATTCTTACAGTCCTTACTGGCTTTACAACCAAGGAGACACACTCAGGATCCGAAAGAGCTTACTCTTTGCTTAAAATGTGGGATGAGTGGAGATCTAAGAGTGCACCGTTGTGTGTGTGCCTGAATACTCCTACATATGTATTGGGGACCTTTTTCAAAACAGTGTGAAAACATAACTTATCTTTATCACAACAGCAATGGGACTCATAGGGACTCCATGCACCCCAGAATGAAACATTGCCCGATCCTGTCCCATTTCCATAATTCTTGTTATATTTGAGCTCATTGTTGTAACCACTGTGTCAATCCATCTCCTTGCAGGTTTTCTTCTTAATGTCCTTTCACTTTCCTAGCATGATACCCTTTTCTTTTCTTTCTTTTTTTGGTATGATGACCTTTTTCAGGGACTGGTCTTGCCTGGTAGCATGTCCAAAGTATGTGAGATGCTGTCTCACTGTCCTTGTTTCCAAGGACACTTGGGTGTACCCCTTCTAAGACAGAGTTCTTTGTTCTTCAGTAGTCCATGATACTTTACTTAATGCTTCACCACTGCCATGATTCAAATGCATCCATTCTCCTTCAGTCTTTCTCATTCAGTGGTAGGACTCTCACTTGCATATGAGACAATTGAAAATACTGTAGTTTAGGTCAAGTGTACCTTATCCCTCAAAGTGACATCATTGCTCTTAAAAAAAAAAGTCTTGTACAGCAGATATGCCAATGCAGTAGGTTGTTTGATTTCATTTTTAAAAAACTCTTTTCTGACGCATAATTTACATATTATACAATACAATGGTTTAGTTACATGAAAAAAGTTTTAATAGGGAACATTATAAATTATCTTCATGGAGCTTAGTTCTATTGATAATATCATTAATTCAGCCAGTGGTATAGGGAGAGAAATTAAAACTACTCAGAGATCAAAATCACACATATGATTTCGGTCTTTCAGACTGAAATACATATATTGTTGACTTGTACAGATTAAAAAATCTAAGTGACTAGACTCTTACATTGTTATTTATATGAACAATGAGGATTAGTATAAGGCAAAACTTTCCATAATGTCCATTCACAAAGGAGAATCATGCCTGCCATACCAATATCTGTCACAGAAAAGCAAAGCTAGCATTAAACTAGTAAATACATAGTAGTCACTGGCCACCATTCATTGGAAACCCTTAAAGCAAGAATTAAGAAGCGAGTCCTATGACCACCAAATTCATAACTTTTCAACCGAAGTGACCTGCCTCTTCTTATACTAGTTATTTGAGCCGTAAGTCCCAGGGAATATGGTTTCTTACATAGACTACAGTTGATTGTAAGGTGAAGCACAATTCTCTTGGTGGAGTTTGTGTGGGCTGGACTGAAGGAAGTCAGGGCCCTGCTTCTCTGCACTTCCCCAAAGGTCAACAGCAGATGGCGCCAGATAAGACAGCCCATGAGACCAGATGCTCTGGGTTCAAAGAAAGCCGCAAGAAGTTGACAAGCAATTCTCAGAGTGACCAGACCTCATATGCTAATTGACATACATTTCCCACTGCCCTTTGAAAACCTGTGCTTCCGGCTGCTAAGCACGACTTCCCTGACCTGGTGGCCTGAAACGTGCCAGGAACTTCCCCCACTAATCAAGCTATTTCTGTCTCCACTCTCCCTTGTCCTGACAGTTACCTCTGTCCGTCTCTCTGTACCTCAGTTTCACTTTTATGGGGCTTTCACATTGAGTCCTTCTTGTTTGGCTTATGAAAGATGTTCTGCACCTTGAGTGGACAGAGTCTAAAGTTCCAGTTGTTTATTGCTTGTGACCTGGATCACCAAAAGTCCAGTAGAAACTAAATGTTCTCTATTATAAAATGGTAATGATATTTATCAAGTGAGCCAGAGACATATATAAGCCATATATGAGTGGATTTGGGGCTAGAATTTAATTTTAGCGCCTAATCTAAAATCAATCAATTCCTATGACATAACCCTGTACCACATTTTCCCTCATGAAAAGATCACTGACAATTTTAATGCTATAGCACATTGTGGTGAAGAAATCAGATGGTGCTAGGGTATCAGAAACAATAGTCTTTGGGATCTAAATCAAACTGCCATCTAAGGGAGCCATAAACTAAGACCACCCGGAAGAAGCACACCAGCTTGTGTGAACCAAAGATTATAAAATAATAAAATTCAAATCTGAAGAAGGAAATGGTATTAGAGCTTAAGTTCCAAATATCCAGTTTATGACAGTGAAAGCTCCTGATCCATTTTGGAGGTCCCCACACAGTCCAGGTATGTTAGGTAGGGTAGACTAGAGAAACAAATCCATAGACACACATATGAATATAAGGCTATGGTTTAAGACCCTTAAGAAAGCATTAAGAAAGCATTCCAACTCAGTCCAGTACAAAGTCACAAGTCTGATATTAGCCCATATGCCCAATACCAGTCTATAAAGTCTCCTTCTGACTCAGGAAGTCACAGGCCAGTGGGTGCAGAGTCCCGCGCTGGCAGGGGCCCCTCATGGCTCCTTGCTTCCAGGGGTCAGGGTCCATCAACAGCATCCATAGGTGGTAGAAGCAGCTCAGTGCTGGCAGGGGTCTCCAGGTGTCTTCTCCAACTTCAGAGGTCTGGTTCCGTCACGGCAAGGCCGTGTGACTTCTCCTCCGGCTCCTTCAGCTCCTTGGATGCTGTCATCTTGTCTTGTCTGTAGTTCATTGTCTCTGAGACTGACTCCCAACAACTGGGGGAGAGAGCTTCTCATCTCCACGAGGGAAATACCGCGAAATTTCCCAGAAGTCTCAGAAGAAAGCCATGCCCACACGGAGGCCTCATTGGCTACTCAATGGCTATCTCCAGATTAACAGGCTAGATTCCACCCCTACATCTCAATCATGAAATTAACATAAACGCATGACTGCCCCTCCAGGGATATGCATAGCCTTGCTACCCTAGAGAGAACTTTGTTAATTCGATGTAAAATGTAAGGTTTAGGTTTAAATGTAAAACTATAATATCTTATCAGGGCTGAGCCCCGGTAGCGTACTGGTTGTGCGCGGGACTGCAGCCCACTGGGACGGAGGTTCAATTCCAGCAGTGGGGCTGGGCCTCCTACTCCCACCTCTGAGAGCAGTGATGCGGCCCCCCCCAAAAAAAAAAACTGTAATACCTTATCATTTGATCTCTCTTCGACCCATTTTAAAGTTCTTTCAGTTAAAAAAAATTGTGCAATCACTACTTCAATCAATTTTGGAACATTTTTTTCATTCCTATATCCATTGTTACTAGCATGTCCTGCCCCACTAACATTGATTGATTTCCTGACTGCATCTTCCATGAGCTATGATTCTCATAGTGATTTTAATAGTCACTTGTGGAAAAGGCTATAAAAAGTAAAAAATAGTATAACTAGTTTTTTGAAGTCTTCACAATCCATTTTTCTCCAGCCAACATGCGTGTGGAGGGTAGAAGAAAAAGGAGTAGGTGATGTGTCTGCCCAGTCCTTTGGGAGGGTCCACTCATCATTTGTTCTGCTCATTCGGTCAGAGCTCAAGTTACCCCAAGAGGATACGCAAACACTTCCCCTCATTTGCAGGTGGCCGCTTCTCCTGCCCCAGGATTGCCATCAACATATAGACCTTTCTGGCTGCCTTACTTGATGCTTGGTGGCTGTCCCCCACTTGCCCTGACCTGTCACTGCCCTGGAGCTGGCAGGTTTCTTCACTAACAAATCGGAAGACTCTTAGGTCCCTACCTGCCTGCTACACTATTACTGAGCACAGAGCTTTCTGGTGCTTTCTCTCAGAGCCACCCGAGGAACTAGTTTCAGCTTTAAATAACACCTTCCTCTAGGGATGTTGTGACCTATACAAGTGATGGTGCCCTAGACTGAGGAATTCCAATTTTAAATCTAGATTGTAAAAGGGGTGATGTTGTTGATAGAATGAATGTTCAGGAACGAGAATTCTGGCAAAGGGTGACAGTGATAAAACGTGTGCTGTGTTGTCTGAGTGAGTCTGTGTGTAAGTGTTGTGGGTGTGGTATATGATTTGTGTGAAGTGAATGGATGCATGAGAGGGTTTCAAAAAAGTCATAGGGAAAATTCCATTTCTTTTCTTTTTTACATAAGCTTTTGGAAAGCCCCTGTGTGTGGGTAAAGTGTGTAGTGGTTTGTGTGGTGCATGTGTGATTTATTGTGGAGGAGTTGCACTGAGAAGGTAAAGTTGCCTTTGTTTCTGAGGTCCTCTATAATGCATACAGAAAGATTCTTTGGAGGCTCTTTCCTTGTTTGTGGGAGATCAAGGAGAAATATGGTTGCCATTATCATCTGGTTTTGGAAATTTTCTCAACATGTATAGTAGATGCTTTCTGTTCCTGTCATATTTTCTAGACCTCATCATGAATTAAACATATTTCATCTTGTTTTTCTATCAGTTCAATCCATAGGCTATTTCCTCAAATCAAATATGTGGCAAGGAAAATGTGCAAACCAACAGCTTAGTTAATAATTGCTGGTATGGAGCTTTCTGTTATTTTGTTTTTCCTCCCTTAATTGGTTGAGTTTTAATAAACTCATGGTTGGTTTCAAGGGCACTGTTAGATTTTAATGGCCTTATAGAAATTTCAGAAGAATGCTTAAAAATTAACATAATAAATAATTATTGCTTCCAGGGTTTTTTGTTGTTAAGATAATAAAATGTTAAAAAGCCAGCCACTTGAGCGGAAAGTAATTGCCTTGACAAGCACCACACAGCTCGCATTCACAATAGAGCAGCCTTTCCCTCAATGTCAACCAGATCTGCTTCCCACATGAATGTTTCCTCACATGATGGAAATGCACTTTCCCTATCAGCAGAGTAGAATGAAACTCTGGGCTTCTCATTAATCTCGACTGATGTTTGATTTCATACCCAAGTTAAAGCAAGAACCAATAGATCTGCTCCCCTCAATGTACATGACTACAGGCAAATCTCTCCATTCAAGTCAAATTGCATTGTGGTGTTGCATTGTCACCGCCACCTGTCAGTCATGAGTGCATTAGCAGTTACTTATGTCCACTTGCTCCTGCTTGTCTCCTGCCATTGCTGTAGCAGAGATTATATTTTACAAGTCTGTAACCTTGAAACATGCTCTTAACATCATAAAGCTCTCACACAATTATTCTGTTGTTTAGTTCATAACTTTCCTTTACCAACTGTACTCATTGTGAATCTCAGCAGAGAGGAAGACCATATGCTTACAATTTACCAAATTGGAGAACCCATAGGCCACCTGAGGTTTCCTGACAATGGAATGGGGAAGCTATGATTTGAACCCAGAACTTGGATCAGAGGTAAACTGCTTATTTCTAAATGCATTGGGGAGCTCCTTGAGGTTGGAGAGCTGTAGTAGGGAGTATTCGTCACATTATCATTAATTAACAATCTGATAGCCAACTTACTTTTACTTTTTTTTAAACTGGACATTCAAATTGAAGGAAAAACTTGAAAATAATGCATATAGGAAAGGCAATTCTTGGAGAGAAAAAAATAAATATTGTCTATCTGATTTGATTTAGACATAGAGTCAACATGCCTGTTGTTATGTGCCTTCTGTCAGTTGAGACCTATAGCAGCCCGATGTACCACAGAACGGAGCATGCCAATCCTGAACCATCCTCACAGGATCATCTCTCTGCTGGAGTGAGCCCATGGTTGGGGCCATGGTGTCCATTCACCTAATTGAGGGACTTCTTTATGGGTCTTCTGCTACTTTACCAAACATGATGTCCTTCTCCAAGGATTGGTCTCCTGAGAACGTGTCGAAAGTACTTATGATGAAGTCTTGCCATCCTTCACTCTGAACAGTCTGACCCTACTTTCAAGACATTTATTTTCCTTTTGGCAATAGTTCATGACACTTTCAATATTCTTCAGTTGCACCACACTTCAGATACACCGTTTCTTCTGTCCTCCTTATTCAACGTTCACCGTTCACATGCATGTGGGTAATTGAAAATACCATGGCTTTGGTCCTCAAAATGACACCTTTGCTTTTCAGTACTCTAAAGAGGTCTTGTGCAGCACATTTCCCTGCTGTAGCAGGTGTTTCACCTCTTGACTGCTGCTTCCATGAGCATTGATTATGGATCCAAGCAAGAAAAAATTCTCGATACCTTCAACTTCAATCTTTTCTTCATTTGTCATGATGTTACCTATCGGGCATGTTGGGAGGATTTTGACCTCTTGGAAATGAGTTGTAATTCACACTGGAGGCTACAATCCTTGATCTTTATCAGCAAGTGCTTCAATTCCTCCTCCCCTTTCAGCAAGCAAGGTTGTGTCATCTGCATATTCCAGGCTCTTAATAAGTTTTGCTCCAAACAGCATACCTACTAGAGTAAAAAAGACTAGGCTTTTTGTTTGTTTGTTTTAAAACTCATTGCCATTGAAGTCGTTTTTTTTCTTCACCAAACTTTGACCAAGAACATAAAGTCAGGGTCTCCCAGGACCTGTGGCACTGGGGACCTTTCCAGCTATGGGTGACTTGGGAGCCTGGTGTCTGTTCTTGCAGGCCTGGGAGCTAGCAAGATGCAATCATTCTGTAGATTATGCAGGGCTTGTTTGTGAACTAGTGCTCGCCACCATTACTTTTGGAAGTATGGTTTTTGACTGGACTGTTTTGGAGCTTCTATTACTCAGATCATCATTGTGTCTCTAGAAAAACAGGGCAGTGTCTTTCATATGATATAAATTCTGAGGAACACGTGATGTGCCTTAAGGGAGAGAGAGCTGGCTGTCACATATACCGGTAGGGACTGGAACAGACTAACCTTTGTAAGGAATGTTTTTTTTATTGGCTACACACATATTGGGGACTGTCTTTCAGTGATTTTGCTCTGAAATATGGAATGAGCAGCCATTTTTAGGGGACAATAATTAGATGGAGATTGGCAAAATCCTTCATGATAATGCCATCCTAGAAGGTCTAGCATTATGTGGGTGGCTTCATGTGGCAAAACACATTTTATTCTTAATTAATTAATTTTATTCTGTTTACATTATTCCCTTTGCATTTATGTTTATTCGTTTTTAGTCAAGTATATGTATAGGTGTAAGGTATTAGGTTAAAAGTAGCATGTGCATTCTCTATTTTGTTAGAGATTGTCAATGCCCCTTTAATATTAACATCTCAATTTACATTCTTATTAGCAAAGTACTAGGGCACTCCTTTCCCTGTATTTGGTATTGTTATTGTTTTATTTGTATCTATACAATGCATGATAAATGACATGAATTTTTATTTGTGTAGTCTCTGTACTACATGAGTTTGACGGAGCCCTGGTAATATAGTGGTTCCACATAGGCCTGCTACCTGTAAGCCTAGATGTTTGAAACCACCAACCTCTTCTGCAGAGGAAGGCAAGGGGGTTCGATTCCCTTAAAGAGTTACAGTCTGAAACTCACAGAGGCAGTGCTACCCTGTCCTGTTGGGTCTCTGTGAGTCAGCATTGACTGGATGGCAGTGAGAGTCTTAATGAGTTTGAGTTTGTCTGTTTTCACGAGTGCATCATTGATGTTTTGAAGACCATTAGACAATAATGCTGTATGTTCAGCTAAAGTATAAAGAGAATTACCTCAGTAGGGGTGTGCTTTTCACTTATTTTACTATAGCTACAACCTAGATCAACTTGTCAAACACGAACACAGTAGTGCAACTAGAACAAGTGTACTTCACTGATATGTGCTGTGCTTCTTTACAAATGGTGTGCACTATAAGTGGTGCTCAAGCCTCCAACCAAACATGTTGCCCTTGAGGCCACCACAGCTTACCTTGGCATTCCAGGACAAAGTAGAGTTGTCTCACAGGGTTACGAAGGCTGTACTTTTTGTGGAAACTAAATGGCACAGCTTCCTCTATGGAACAGTGCAGCCTTTGGTTAGCTGTGGAGGGCACAGCCCCAGAACAGGTCATCTACAAGAACAGGGGTTACCTGAAATGGAAGTTTCTCTTGGATGCTGTGGAGTCGATACCAACTCATTGTGACCCTTTATTGACAATCTATAGGATTTTCTTGGCTATAATCTTTATGGAAGCAGACATCATTAATATTTTTATTTTTAGTGTATTTAATATTTTAATGTGATCAATGTAGGTAATAAGATTTCCTGCTGACACAGTAGATGATGTGTTGGGCTGTTAACTGCAAGGTCAGCAGTTCTAGTTCTAACCCACCAACTGCTTTGTGGGAGAAACATGAAGCTTTCGGCTGCCATAAAAACTTACAGCCTCAGAAACCCCAAGAGGCAGCGATCCTCTGTCCTGTAGAGTCGCTGTGAGCCTGGACGGACTAGATGGAAACGGAGGAGTGGATCGCAGTAAGAGGCAGAGGTCTTCATTGGTTACAGAATGAACACTTTGGGCCGCCTGCATGGATCGTTGTGCCGCCAGTGGACATGGTCTGTTTCATTACCAGTGTGAAGTATTCTTGCCTGTTGTCTCAGGATTTCAAGAGTCATTCTGCAGTAGAACGGATTAGATCTCGGACTCCTGAAACAAGTGGAATCTTAGTGTGGTCCTTTAAAATAACACTCACGTTTAGGTAGCGCCTACATGCTCTACCAAATATACCAGAAATACTTTATTCTTTTTCAAACTATTTGTCCAAATATGGCATTCCTTGGAAATACATTTAATATATTGGCATGGTTTATTGGCCATTTGAAGTTATTTCTTGTCTTGTGCTTTGATTTATTTATGCTAGGATTTGCATAGTTATGGTTTTATTAAATCTCTTTGTAAGAATATCATTTTTTATCATTTCCTAACTTTTTTCTTGAAAATTTTCCCCCTAAACTTTCATTAACAAATTCATATCATTTTTTCTAACATAGAGAAACTTAAATTTTGTGTATTTGCCCATCCGCACATGTGCACACACATGTGCTCATGCATGAGTCTATCTGTGTGTGCAGGAGAGTCTCCAATGGCTGGTGCTCAGAGGGGCTGAAAAGAAGCTGCCCTGTCCCAGATTTGGATCCTAATCCTGGCCTCTGGCCTTCCAATGTGGTAATTAGAGGTTGATTCTTTCCAGAATTGTGCTGTTGTAATTTCCTGTAGTCAGTGGTGTTATACACTTTTGCATGAGAATTCCTGTTAGTGGGGAAATGTAGGCAAGATGTTTCTGTTTTTTTAATTTTAAATTTAAGGATGCTTTTGCAATAAAGTTTCTCACCCTTCTTGCCCACATATTTGCTCTCTGTGGTTACACTAAGCTAGTTTGCACAAAGAGTATCCTAAATAGCCTTTGAGATTCCCACTGGACATGTGTAAATTAGGTCTCTATTAATGACCTGTACTCCACAGGTGTTGGAGTACATAAAAATACTAGTTTAGATGTATGCAAGCATTATATTTTCTGCAAATATTTCAGAAGCCATATAGTTTGAACGAGAACAAATTTTCAAAAACAATAAAAATGTTACTGAAAAGATTAACTCAAACTGTCCAGACCTGGCTGCTTAAGATAATATATGATAGAATATGTATAAATATTTACATTCCTATTAATGACTCTGAAGTACTCTTAATCAAGAGCAATTCATTCCTCAAATGGTTCCATTTCAAAAAATGAAAATTATCCAAATTATCATGAAAATCTTTGGTTTGGCAAAACTCAAAATGTTTATTGGCAACAGGCATGTAATACCTTCCAGTAAACAGTGAGACTCAAAATCATGATCCCTCATATATGTAATTGAAATCCAACTCAATTTCTTGTGATTGCTATTGAAGTTACACATATTTATACAGGAATTGACACAAAGTAAAATGATAAAGTTATGATAAATGGATTTGATATGCCTTAAGATATCCTTACAGAGTCAAGTCAACATATGTCTATTGATCATATATTATATTCTTGATTCTGTGCTGAGTTCTTTGTGATGGGGAAAGATTGTTCCAGAATAAAGTTAACACTATCTTTCAGGCAGATATAAAATAGTGCCAATCTGGCGTCTTTTATAACAGACTTTCTAACTGTAGCTGAGCTTTGCTATATTAATAGTATTGTCGATGTCAGCACTTTCTTGGTAGAAGTGTTTTTTTGCTTATTCAACTTTTGCTTCATGTTAGATTTTTTCCTGCTAAACATTGCTGTTATCTCAGTGTTTGTTTAGTGTTGACTGGCTTTGGGGCCAGAGAATTCGGTTTGGAACATTTTTTCCCCCCAAGTAATGTAGAATAAGCAAGTAAATGTGTGTCCCTTGGTGCAGGAGCCAACTTAAGATGCTTTATACCCACTTAGTAGCAAAAGCTCATTCCTAGAGGATATAAACACTGTAACTATGGTGGGGTCCTTAGAATTCTTAGAACTCAGAAAATATTAAGGGTTATTATCAAGATTTAATCCAAAGAAAGATTTTTTTTCTATTTTTCCAATTTTTGCAATTCCAATTATAACTCTTATAGGAGTATTTCATCAAGTGTTTAGAACTTCATGGTTGCAGCCAGAGTTAGGGGAATTTAAGCCAGCTATTGTTGAGAAAGCAGGTATCTTAGTGGTGCAGTGGTTTAAGATTTAGGCCTCTCACAGAAGGTTGGGATTCGAACTTGTCAGCCACTCCATGAGAGACACACAGCCCGGTTAGCTCCTGTAAAGAGTTACAGCCTTCAATCCCCAAGGAGCAATTCTTTTGTTTCCTTTAGCATCATGTGAGTCAGAGTCTACAGGAAAGCAGTATGTTTGGTTTTCATTGTACAGCCGAGGAGGGGCTAGTTCTGCAGTCACTACTAAGATTTTGCATGACTATTATTTTACCGCTAAGAACTGTTTGTTACCAAGAACTGTGAATTCTTGATAAGGAATTAAGATCCTCTCAATGTGACTTATATTTTGAGATATAGCTAAAATATAATTTTTACTACTACAGAAGGATTTTCAGATTTGAAACTTTAAAAAAAATGCCTCACTGGTATTGGACAAATTGTGTAATTAACAACAACACTTCACTAGTGTTAGAATGTGGATGTTGCTGTGCAAATAAAAGAAGGTTTAAATTGTTACAAATAACTGTGATTAACACTGCCTGCTTTGGTGCAATATCAATTGCTTCCTCACTTTTGTTCTCACAAGGCTTCTCCTCAATCTCTTCTCTCTTTTCACATTTACTGAGGTGGGTCAGAGCAGACCTCTGGAGCCCATCTGCCTGCTCTTCCCTTGTGACTGATCTTGCTGGGGATAGCAGTGACTAGCTCACAGTTTGTTGAGAGGACTAATTGAGATAGTAAACATAAAAGGCTTCAAACAGTGACTGTTAAGTGGTCAGTGTACAACCATGGTAAGCCACTCTTCATCACTTTCATTAGCTTTAAAGTTCTTGCTTTTATCATCATTCTACTAACTTCTCTCGCATCCAGAAATCCGGAATCTTGGCTTACCTTCCATTTCCAGCATTTGACGTACACTTAATGTACAGACAGTCCCACAATGTAAGTTGTTTTTTTTTTTGTTTTGTTTTGTTTTTTGGGCATCACTGCCCTCTGATGGTAGGAGTAGGAGGCCCAGCCTTTGCTCCTGTGGAGCCGCTACTGGAATTGAACCTCCATCCCCGTGGGCTGCAGCCCCGTGCGCAACCACTAGGCCACCGGGGCTGAGCCCCCACAATGTAAGTTGTATTGAGTGAACTGCCCTTACAAATACGTGACCTAGTTTAAATGTTACCACATCTCTGCAATCTATGGATGTAAACTCAACGACATTGCATTAAGTGACTCAGGGTTCATCCTACTATTACCCTGTGCCCTCTTTTTATGTTTCCCTCTGATCCTCCCCAAAGAGTGGTTCCCTTTGCTCACAATGTGTTTCAGTTCTTCCCGAGTATGTCCATTGAGGACTTGGCTATCTTTACCCAGAAGCTACCCGCAACTTGCACAGAACTACAGCCAGAAGGTACTTGCAGCAGTGTGGGTCTCCTGCCAAAGCAAGGATCAAGGCATTTGTCTACAACACCTCTGCTGGAATTAAAGGCATGCAGGTTTGCTTTAGGAAGCTGCACCCTCATTTTCAGTGGAGGTGTTGCCCATGAACAAGGTCACCTTCTCAGAGATTAGAACCCTTGGAAACTGAAATAGCCCTCCAGTGGACACCAACATGGGAAGATCACCTCCACAGTTTTCTTGACAACCCTTCCCCATGCTCTCTGCCAATACTACAAGGCTCCTGCTTAGGTGATGACGGTATGTTCAGTCTACCATGTAGCCTAAAACACTCTGCCTTCAAGATGACTAGATTTCCCTATCCCAACCACTTAAAAGAAAACTGATTATAACTCCCCAATGACAACACTTCCCCCCCCCCATATAGTACTATTTTTAAGTTTCACAGATCACAAGTACAAGGTTTAGCCTGGTCTCTCCCTCTCCCCCCACTTGCCCCACCTCCCACTGTAGCTGTTGCTACAAGAAATATAAACCTAGTTTTGGAAAAATTTCCCCCCTTTCATTGTTTGCTCCACGACTCACTAACTTTTCTCTGTGGCTATTATTTTCTTGAGGTTGCTGTAATAGCAAATAAATTTAGTGGTTTAAAACAAGAAGGGCATATTTTCTCACAGTTTTTGAGGCCAGGAGTCCTGAATCTAGGTGTTGGCCGGGTCCCCCTTTCTCTCCAGGCCTGGAGGGATTCCATCCCTTGCCTCTTATAGTTTATGGTGATTTCTCGCAATTCTTGATGTTCTCTGACTCATTACCACATTGCTCCAACCTCTGTCTCCTTCTTCATTGGATTTACTGCCCAAATTAATAGTCCAGGATAATTTCATCTGAAGATCCTTAATTAAGGAGAGCATCCATTTCTTCCCTCAAATAACATTTACAGGTTCTAGGGGATTGACTGGGTTGTTGTGGATGACTGTTATTCAAACTACACCAGCATAATGACCATTACCATTTCATTAGCTAGTCTTGCATTATTTCCTTAGCAAGTCTTGTGTCATTTAAGCTCAATAATCTGGGTGTTTCCAGGAAATTTTAGCATTTGAGGAAGAGAATAATGACACAGCTAAAGTACAACTTTAGGAGCCCTTACTATCTGTCAAGGGCCATAGTACCCAACAACCTGTGCCCTGATGAGAAGGGAAATGACATCATTCCCATGTCACCAGGTGACCTAAGCATGGGACATTTTAGTGATTGGCCAAGGATCTGTTCATATATTGCATGGCAGAGTCAGCAGTCAGCTTTGATGATCTGTGACCTCGGTGACTGTCAGAGCCTCCTGCAAAGAGATGGGCCCCATCAGGGGCCTCCTTTACAACAGCAGGAACATGAAATGGGGAGGTAGTAGGGTGGAAAATCAAGGGAAGGTCATAAGAAGCTTTGGCCAAATTTTGATTTAATTAAGTTAGATTTAATATTAAATGCAGACTTATCTGGGAAAGTTGGATGGTGACAAAACTAAAAAGCACTATATAAGTTGTAATACACTGTACAAATGGTAAAAGGCACCATTATTCACTTAGTTCCCTTTCTCATGTAATTGCCATGAAAATGCTTATTGTACTAAAATGTTTATTAGTGCTCAGTGAATTTAAATATAATCTCAGTACCTAAAAAGAAAAATATTGTGAATTAGGTGAAGGGTTACAGAGCAGACAATCAGGTTTACATTCAGCAACTTATACATCTTTTGTTTCAACATTACAATTACCATTACTTTCTCTTCTTTCTCCCTCCCTGTGTTTCCAGTTTCCATTCTTCCTCCTTTCTTAATTGGTTGTAGTTTTCTTTCATTAAATACTGCACTTTTGATCTTAAATCGTTGATTCTTTTAACATGCAGGAGTGAGTTCAGTTTCAGACCTGAAGGGTGACTACGGGGCATAGGTTGGGGGTCCCACCTGCCTCTATTGACTAATAAACCTAATTTCTTTTATGATTTTGAATTCTGTTTCACATTTTTGCCTAACTTTACCTTGGAGCATCTAAGGTGGACTTATTCAGAGCAGTTGACAGTAGTAGCTGGGTAGTCTAACTGGTTCTTCTGGTCTCAGACTATGCAGACAGATGTTCATGTAGTCCAGTAGTGTAGTGGAGTAATTATTTCATGTCTTTCTATTTTAAGACCTCAGTCACTACTCACCAAAGAAGGTTTGTGAATACCTAAGTTGGCTTTGTGAACGGAAACAACAAAACCAAAACAAAACTACACATACCTATGTCATCACCTTCAAGTCAATTCCAGCTCAGAGGAACAGTACAGAATTGAACTGCCTCTTTGGGTTCATTAGACTTAAAATTCTCTTTATGGGAACAGACAGACTGATATTTCTCCAGCAGAACAACTAATAGCTTTGAACTGTTGACGCTGTGATTAGCAGCTCAATGCATAGTTCATTCCACCCTCAAGGACTCTTGCATTGTAATCTGTGTTATACTAATTGACCTTGGGGTCCCAGGAAACTATGATGCTGAGCCTCTTGGCTCAATGACACACTCCTGTAAGGTGTGGTTATAGCTGAGGAGTTTCATAACTTTACCTCTTGTATGTTTCACCACAGTCATGCATGTGTCTGAATTTACAGCAAATCTAAATATACATATACAAATGTCATCTGTTTTACACACACACACACACACACACACACACACACTTTTCTTCCTTCATCTGTTTAACCTGAGTGACTAACCACTACTGCAGGACTGTGTATTTGCTTTTGTTCCCTCTAAATCTTATTAACCTCCCATCGTCTTCCCCAGCCTCCCATCACTTTTTGTCACCCTTCCTCTTATTTTATCATTTGTCATTGAACTATCGTCACTGAACTACTGCCTCGCTTATCACTGAGGTATTCGGAAGAAGAGGTAAAGAATTGTGAAAATGTCCAAGCATGATATTTTTAAATTTTCTATTATTTTTGTTGATTCTGCAATTTAATTTTATGGTGAAGAACTGATTGGAGTGTTCTTTGAGGTCAGGATTTGTTTTTCTAAGACTCACTTTAAACCTTGAATTACTTACTTGCAATTCCATTTTAAGGAGATGCATTTGAATTTTTCTGGAGATTGTTGGAATTTGAATTATGAGCCTTACTTTGTTTCAAGTATTGTCTGTTAGCTTCTAGTTAAAACAAAACACATTGTGCAGAGCTTCCTATGGATTCAGGATTCAGGATGACCCACACTATGAAACCACTGGCAAAGAGGATCTTTAAAGGAGTTTCAGTAGCTGAAATTGCAGGTGGTTTGAGAACTTATTTTTGTTTAATAAAATGAACTCAAGCTAAGATTTCAGACAAACAATGAATAAGAAGTTTCCTTTCATCTTGGAAGTTTATTACAAATCCATTGAATAATTTGGATTGTATGGAATTAGAGAGCAAGATCAAGAAAATATCTAAATAGTAAAAATTGGCAATTTGGCCACTGATCAAGATTTACTCATAAAAGAAACATCAAAGTAAGTATCAGCCAACAGTAAAATCCTAAAGCTTTCATGCATGGGTCTGGACATATTTTTATCAAAATGCAAATTCCACTTACAATGAGAAGTGTGGTTCTTTGAACTAACTTTTTGAAGGTATGTTGTTATAAATGAAGTTTGGGCGATACTGAAAATAAAATTTTTTTATTTTTAATGTAAAAACAAAACAATTAAAACAAAACAAAACAAACCCCATGTAAAACCAATTGCCATCAAGTTGTTTTCAATAGAGTAGACATATATTTTAAAAGCTTTCCAAATGACTGATATTTTGTAAGTAGATCTCCAGGCCTTGCTTCTGAAAACATGTGAGATTTGAACCTCTAAACTTTTGCTCAGCAACTGATGTTCTTTTGCATTCCTCAGAGATTCTTAGCTTCTACTACTCTCTGCTAGGGCTTAGAGTGTCTGACACTAATTCTTCTCAATTTAGTCAGGAGTCTAGGTCAGGGACCAGCAAACTCTTGAGACTGAAGAGCCACTCCTTTCCCTCCTAACAACTTTAAAATCATTCCATGAACCTTAAATATGTTTTTCCAAACAAATAAAATCACCATGATCTGAAATAATAACCTTCAGATGTTTTCAGTGTTACTTCAGAGCCGCATATTCACACTGAAAGAGCCACAGTTTGCCAACCACTGATGTAGATGAAGGCTGTGAACTCAGGTGGACAGACTTCAAGATTAAGAGCCTCCCCATTTTACCTCAGTGAAGTACAAGCAAACAGCAATTGCTACACACTGCATTGTCTAAGGTCACTGATTCTCTTCCTCCAGCTTCATTTAATCTACTGTTAATTGCTAGCTTTGGCTTTAAATTGGACAAGACCCTTTTCTTGATTCAGAATCACTCAGTAGTACATTAGTGGGTTAAGCAGTGCACTGTTAACTGCAGGGGCAGCAGTACCAATTCACCAGCTTCTGGACTCTACCAGCCCTCACAAAGACTGAGAGTCCCAGAAAGCCTGTAGAGCAGTGGTTCTCAGCCTTCCTAATGCCACGACCCTTTCATACAGCCGTTCATGTTGTGGTGACACCCCCAGCCCCCAACCATAACATTTTCATTGCTGCTTCATAACTGTCCTTTTTCTACTGTGATTATGGATTGGGTGACCCCTGTAAAAGGGTCGTGTGACCCCCAAAGGGTCTCAACCCAGAGGCTGAGAACTGCTTCAGTAGAGGGTCACCATGGGTTGACATAGGCTGTGTGTTCTTTTCCTTCCAGATGATTGCTGTTGTGTGGTGGGTTAAGTCTGGGGCTGCCGACTGAAATGTTAGCAGTTTGAACCTGCCGACCACTCCGCTGAACAAAGATGAGGCGTGTACAGCCTCAGAAAGCATATGGTGCTAGGCTACTCCATCCATTACAGTCGTGATGAGGTGAACAGACTTTACCTTTCCAGGGACCTTTCCGTGAAACACTGGGCTTGTTGGCTCACTCCTGCACCTGGGATTCACCATGCAGCCTGGAGTGCAGTGGTTATGTCCATTTCACAGGGAGTTTTACATCTGACACAGCTGCCTCATTTTTAGTGGAATTGGTGGTTTGCTTCTATTTTATATACTTTATAAAATTGTAATCAGCTCTCCTTAATAGATGTATAATGGCAACATAGTTATGGAATCACATATCTTCAGATATTTTTTTTCATAGAAGGAATGATTTTCAGTAGATCAGTTGATCAATATATTTACTGAGAATTGAGCTTGATTCATTTATTTGAGAGGTACTAAAATTGCCTTTTCATTTTTGTGAAACCAAAAACCAATCCAGCTTATGGTTGAATTGTGCCAGTTGTTTTCATGCCAAATAAAGCTCCATGCAGAATTTGGATGCAGGAGAAAGATTTAGGACCCGGGGAATAAGAGTGAGATATGACTGGGGCTGCCTGGCCCCATGTCACGTGTCCCACCAATAGCAGAAGATTTCTGTTGCCGTCTGGACACAGGTTGCTGTTGTGTTCAGAAGAAGCTACTGACTTAGCTTGCCTAGAAAATGTGCTAGCACGAGAGAACCTATCATCCCCAGTGTGGGAAGTCCCTGGGCGTTCTGAGCACTAGTGAGAGAGCCTGGGAATACTTCCCACTAACATTTTCTTGAGAAAGGTCCAGGAGAGGCTTCATAAGCCAGTCTCTGAGTGGTCTGTTCCAGGATTGTGGTGTGTTGATGGTAATGATGTCAAATTTATGAATATGTAAGGAATTTATGTCTTTGAGGAGGAAGCGAGAAATGTTTTTCATTTTATTTTAGCACCACCACCATGGGATGTGTGATCTAATAGAAAATGGTACGGTGATATTCAGAATGGAGGAGCTGGGTGGGATGGGGGCAGCAGATTATCAGCCCCAGTGTTCATAACTCTTGTTACACTTAAGCAGGGTTTGGAAGGGGAATACCTTTTTATAATTTAGTTTTGGGTAGAATGCTGAAACAATTATCTCATTTTTTTTCTGTGGTGGTATAAGGTAAAGTACTTTTCAATTAAAACAGACCAACTAGTTGTAGCATTAGTACTCGCGCACAGTGCTAAAGTGATGGAGACACTTTATCCTGAGACTGTCCTCTTTATGGATTTATGCCACTACCTCTGGCCCCTCAAAGCGACTGGTACAGTCAAACTTGTGGCCTTGGATTAACAATGGAATACTTACTCACAGTGATACCAGCTTTACTCCCAGCCTACTTTGGCTCCCCAAATAGATTTTTGCTTTTCCTTTTTGGTGCTAAGACATTGGTACAATTTGGGGTATTGAGGAAAATTTCCAGTGCAGTATAGAATAGTTTTTAATGAGATCAACTCACCCTATTTTACTCGCCAGAATATTAATAAATATAATACCTTCACTTATTTTGCAGAAAGGCTTTGCTTATATAAATTTTCCATGATACAGTTTTAGAAATTAGCGGTATTTGTTACTTATTTTTAGAATTCTAAACAAAAATTAGCAATTAAAAAAATATATCATAACCTCCACTTTAATTTTGTGGCATGCTTCACAGTCAGATGTGTTAGAAAAAAATTATGTTTCTGATCACAGAACTTCAGTTTTCTTTTCTCCAATTAAAGTACAAGGGAGTCAAGGTGAAAAGAAACTCATCTTCAAAGACCCTGAAGTGGAACAATCCACATCTCCTCAGTTATCTGAAGAATTGGTTCCTCGGTTACGTAGCGTGGGTTTCATTTGTGCCGGGTGAGCCGATGTTAGCCTTGTATAGCTCATTGGGATGTTATCTATTCCGGGAAACTGCAGCTTTGAGTTACTGTTTTTTCCTTAAGTTCAGAGGCAGGTGATGATGCTTTCAGGTGGGGTCTGCTGTTTGACCGCCCGGCCCTTCCTGTTTAGCCGTCAAAGGCAAACTCTTGTCTACTCGGGCTCTGCCTGATGGGGTTCTATGGCAGTAGGCTTTGAGTGGAGCACACATTTCAGTGAAGCACACAAAACTAGGCTGTGGATGACTCAGCAGGGCCTAGTGAGGTGGGAGGCAGGAGGCGCTTATGGAGCCTTTCTCCGAGCACCAATCGCCTCGTTTGTCCCCTGGACAGAGGACTAAGGGTGGGCAAAGTGGTCCTTAGTCCCAGCCTGAGCCTTTAGCTGAGGCGAAGGTGCTCTAGTCTATACCGTGCTTGCCATCACCCTGAACAGAGGGGTGTTCAGTGCTCTCCAGTACTACTCTAAGAGAGGTACCACAAGTGGGTTACTTCAGAGAACAGAACTTTGTTGTTTTTTTTTCCACAGGAAATTAGAAGTCCAGTTTCCTGGCACCAGCATCAACTGTAGGGGAAGGCTCTCCTTGTTTCCTTGGTGAGCTTCAAGTCATATGTATTTATCACCTTCCCACCCCTGCCCTAACCTTATTTGTGCTGTGTGTCTCTGCCTACGATGTAGACACGACTAGCATGGAAACAATTATAATCTATAAATTATCAAGGGGTCACCAGGGTGAGGGGAGGGGAAGGAAGGGAAGGGAAAAAAGGAACTGATACCAAGGGCTCAAATAGAAAGTAAATGTTTAGAAAATGATGACAGCATATGTACAAATATGCTTGAAGCAATTGATGTATGGAATGTTATAAGAACTGTAAACAACACTGATACTTTTAATCAAGTCTTGCAATCCATGAACATGGAACATTTTCTATTTTTTGGTAAATCTTCCTTAATCTATTTCAACTCTGTTTTATGAATCACATTGTGCAAGTCCTTCACATCCACAGTTAGACTGATTCCTAGGTATTTTATTCTGTTAGGTGCTATTGTAAATGGAATGATTTTCCTTTCAGTTTTCTCATTGCTAGTGTATAGAAACCTGACTAAATTTCGTTTGTCAGCCCTTTATCCTAAAACTTTACTTAATTCTTCTGTGTGTTTTTGTGTACGGTGTAAGGCCTATATCCATTTCATTTTTTAAAAAATATATTTTCATGTATACTCTTTGGACACTTCTCTGATTTTGATTAAAGCTATTTTCCCAGTGGTCCCTAAATTTCACTTGTAAATATTAGTATCTTTCTTTTCTCTTGCATGTAAGTAGAAACTCAGATGCATATCATAGGATTTTTAATATAAACTTTAAAATTTCCATATGAAATTCAAAACTTTCCTCAGAAGGCTATAGAAAGGATGAGTGTTTATGTACAACTTGAATATGCCAGACTCTTGACCTACTTTATGCTAGGTGTTACTTCTATCCATCTCACTCTTTTTTTTTGGGGGGGGGGGGGCTTCACTGCCTTCTGGTGGTCGTGGAGCTACCCAGACTAGCTGCTGCTAGATTTGAACCGCTAAACACGCAGGCGGCAGTCCCGCACTCACCCAACCACTTATGCCACCAGGGCTCAGCCCTCAATCTCCCTCTTTAGAGAAAGATGCTACTATTACCAATTTACTGATGCTAGAGCTGATATTTAGAGCTAAAAGGAGTGGTGACATATTATGCACATAACTATGCCTTCTGTTTTATCAATTATGTCATTCTGCAAATTTTACATTTACAGTAGTAAAAAATCTATCTGGATATTTGCCCATGATCAAAGGACGTGATGAACATTGTGGTGTGAGGCAAGGGTAATACTAGATGGAATGATTAAGGTTATTTGTCAACTTGTTTGGGCCATGATTATCAGTGGTTTGGCAGTTATGTAACGATGTAATCATCCTCCAATTTGTGATCTGATGTGGTCCCCTTTCGTTTTCAAATAGCATCAATTTGGGCATAATATCTTAGTCTCTGGAACCTAACCGTTGTTAGTATGTGAGGGGAGGGTTTGCAGAAATACTGCAACTAGTTGATGATTCTTTTCTTGCTTATTGAATATGAAATAGCCTACAGAGAAATTGTGCAAGGAATTATGATAGGCTTGTTGTCTGCTCTTTAGGATCTCCTACTCATGTTTTTTTTTGTTTTTTTTTCTATCCCCAGTAGGAGAAAGGCACAGCTTCGTATAGTGGTTTCGACCAGAACTTAAACTAGGAAGTCAGATTTCTGGACTCATGGAGTTGGACTTGTTTCATGCCTTGTTCTGTGAACATTGACAAATTACTTAATTGCTCTGTGTCTCACTTTTAGAAGTATTTGTTAAATAAAATATTTTATTTTGTTTCTAGTAATCTCTTAACATAAAAAAGTAAAGTTTTTCTCTCACAAATGCCAACAGATCAGGAAAGGGATAAAGGATTGGGTGCATTCTCATTGATAAGCAAGAGGCTGCTAAATTTCAAGTTACTGTTTGCTTACTGACTGTTGAGATGTCACTTTCCTAAAATAAGAACATGGATGCCAAAGGTAAGCTGCTCATTCCTTGTTCTGCCTTCCACATAGCACTGTTCTAAATGAGAATCACACTGGACACCTCTACCCACTGCTTGATATTTAATCCTGAATGGAGTGGGGGCAGGGAGAAGCTCATCTGGGGTTTAGTGCAGTTCTGATCTCATCAGCTGCCAGCGTCCAGGCCTTTTAGGGACAGAGGACCCTCTTCTTGACAGGAACTCTTCACCACCTGTCTCACTAATACTTGAAACCCAAAGCCTTCATTCCCTAATTAGACAAGAGGCTAGAAAGGCAAGCTCTCCTGGAGCTTATATCAGAGGACTGTGAACATAATATTTTTTTCTAGATTTCAGTTGTATATGAGGATAACATATGCTTCTCGAGTCCTCTTGGGTGATGCAAACATTATCATTCTCAGCTGCAAACTGAAGGTGGAAGGTTTGAGTTCATCCAAAGATGTCTGAGAAGAAAGACTTGGTGATTTAATTACAAAACAAGACAAAAGAAAACCTCAAAATCATTGATAGGTCCTACGGAGGACGGCTGATGAAAGCAGAGGATGCTAGAGATGTGTACTTGTGTTTCATTAGCTATGCCAAGACCTTTAACTGTGTAGACCATAACAAACAATGGATAATCTTGAGAAGATTAGGAGCTTGTGCATAGATGGAGAGGGAAATGAGTAAACAGAACAAGAGACTACTGTATGGCTTAAGATCAGTGTTGTTTCCACTTGCCCCACTTGTTTCTTTTACATGCTCAGCAAAACATCAGAGACACCGTATTATATAGCCAAGAACACAGCATTTGTATTGGTGGAGGACTTCTTAACTAGATGGGTATACAGATGATAGAACTCTGCTCTCTGAAAATGAAGAACACTTGAAGCATTTTCTGATGAAGATTAAGAAACACAGTCTTCAGTGCCAAATTCTCACAACTGGACTACTAGGTAACATCATGATAAATGGAGGAAAGGTTGAAGTTGTCAGAGATTTTATCTTGTTTGGATATACAACTAATGCTCATGGAAGCAGCTGTCAAGAGATCAAAAGATGAGTTGCATCAGGTCTACAATTCACGAGCTCTCTAAAATATTGGAAAACAAGGATAATACTTTGAGGACTAAGGTGCACCTGATCCAAGCCAGGATATTTTTAGTTGCCTCATACGTATGTGAAAGTTGGATACTGAAGAATGAAGACTGAGGAAGAATCCATGCATTTGAATTATGGTGCTGGAGAATAATATCTGCCTTGGAAGATAGACAGTCATAGTGCTCCTTAGATGCAAGGATGGCGAGGCTTCATCTTACATATTTTACCTATGTTGACAGGAGATGCTGTCCCTGGAAAAGAATATCACGTTTGGTAAAGTAGAAGCCCACTGAAAAGAGGAAATCCCTCAAGGAAGTGGATTGGCTCTGGCTGCAACAAAGAACCAGGCAGTGTTCCTTTTTGTTGTGCATAAGGTCACTGTGGATTGGAGCGGACTCAGTGACACCTACAACAATGGAGCACATCTCTACGCTACCACAGATGGGGTCACCATGAATCAGTGAGCTGACAGCGACTGGTTCCCGCTTACAATATTGTCCACACTGCTGACTTCATACAAACTTAAACTAGAATTTGCCCATGCCAAAGGTTGATATTCACTTCTTACATTCTTTTACTATGATATAGTCTCAGAGTTCGAGCGAAAAGGCAGTCTTAAGGCTCTGAGAGATTAAAATAAGAAACTACTCTAATGATTATCCTATCGCCCCTCTCCCTAGTGAAGTTGTACATTAATCTCTAGAATTATGTATCTGAATTATTGATTATTTGAAGATGAGACTGAGAGGAACCTGGCTGTCTTTCAACCTGGGACATAGAGTGATATCAAGATCTCCTTTTATTTTTAACTCAACTCCTTGAACCTAAATTTTTCCACGCAAACATCCCTCTCATTCCTGGGTCCCGTTGTATGCTTTAGGTAAAAGTTTACATGGCAATGTTTGTAATCCCCACAACGTGTCAGTGTTCTGCCTGTTTCCTCTTTGGATTTCTCAGTGTGCGGTGAGGTGGAGATGAACTGGATCAACCACCGTCTAGGTGTGTTCACAGCTTCCTTGGCTGGGTTGGCGAAGAATTGGACTCATATTGTCTGCTTTGAACCTGATGACTTCTACCCAATGAATATGGCCTAGCTATAGTCGCTTATGTGATATATAACAATTCTGGATTTTATATGCCTGTGGCTGTGGTCCCATTTTGGAGGACACTGTCTGCTAACACACAGGAAGCAATGAGATTGGCAGCAGAGAGAATTGTTTCTGGAGTGGCCTGGGAAGTCTGGTTGATTAATACTACAGTGATTCACCTAACCCAGGGAATATATTCAAGGAAGATAGGGTGGGGGTGGAGGATAGTGTAGACTATCATCTTGCAATAGTTGGATTTTGGGGGATTTTTAAAAACCCTACTTATTGGAACTAGTTTTGTATTCATTCTTTCTTTTTTTTGGGGAGGGGGGCATCACTGCTCTCCGGTGGTGGGAGTAGGAGGCCCAGCCCCACTGCTGGAATTGAACCTCCGTCCCAGTGGGCCGCAGTCCCGCGCACAACCACTACGCCACCGAGGCTCAGCACTTGTATTCATTCTTATAAAAGAAATTATTACCATAATCTCTGCTCCCATAATGGGTTACAGTCTTTGAAAGTCACAGAGATGATCCTACCCTGTTCTATGTGGTCACGAGCAGTCAGCACTGACCCAGTGACAATGGGAGCTTGAGAACAGAGCCAGGGCAGGTTACTCTCTGCTTATAACAGCTGTAAGAAGTAAATACTGAGAGTAGCTCCAGAAACATCTGGAAATCTGGAAAACTCCAGAAGTTCAGATTAGTCCCAGTGAGCCTTGTAAGGTCGTCTAATCACAAGAGAATGAAACAGATGTCTAGGCTCGCTAGTCAAGAGAGGCCCTTCGTCATTCCTGTTTTTCTTCCCCCGGGGTATGTTTATACTATTATTAAATGGTTACATACTTGTTCATTACTTTCTAGCTAATGTCATTATAGGGTAAAAATAATTTTGTAATTCTCAATTGCAGGTCTGAGATCTGTGTGCGCAGCCCTCTTCCTTTCTCTTTCTGAGAGCTTGCTTTTGTGACATTGTGGTGGATCTTACCCTCGCCTCTTTCCTTTGCATTGCTGTACGTGATGGGACTGCTGGGGGGAGGAGGTTGAGTTCTCAGTAGCTGAGCAGCCACATTCTGCACGGCTTAGTAGCACAGGCGGAGTCTGTAGTGCTGTCAAAACCCCTCTGAGAATCTTGAAATTCTCTCACCTAAACTGAGATCACAGACCAGTAGTACATTGCAAAAACTGCCTCTGCCATTTTTTAAATCAGGGAAACCCTGTCTTTCAGCAATTTTACTTGTAATCTCAGTTTAGAAAATGTGTAAACATGGAATGTACTTCCAAGTATATTTGTGAGAGGACTTGGTCACCGTTCCACTAACTCATCACCTTAGTTCTCCTGTGGTCCCTTAGCAGATACCTCCAAAGAAGGAAAACTACTTAATTTCTGACCTCACAAGCCCTGATCACTGATTATTGCCCCTCTTTGGTCTCTAGTGGAGTGTAAGACTGGTGCAAACAGGATATGTGCTCAGCTGATCATTTGTGCCTTGGAGGAAAGACTTTGTGAGCTACTGAAGAATTAGCCTTTGAAAATGGTTTGGCGTACAGTTCTTTTCCGACATGTGCAGTGCTGAAATAGTTGGACTTCTCTTCCATGGCAACTTTTTTGTTTTTAATTCTCTTAAGCCCTAAGAATCCTTTAACAGAGTTAAAAAGGTAATGTCAGAGAAATTTTAAAGCGAACTGTCTTAACCAATAGTTTCCCACTATGGGTTCCTATAGGCATTGGACTGCTAATTTTATCAGTACATCACACTAGCTGCTTTGGGGGACCAAGATAAGACTATCTGTTCCTGTGAAGATTTATAGTCCCAGAAACTATTTAGACTTTATAAGTTGTAATTGACACGATGACTGTGGGTTTGGGGGATTTCCCTCGTCAGCATTCTGAGGTTTTAAAATAATGGCAATTGTAAAACAACAGGTACTTCCTATCTTTGTGATGACAGTCACATTTTTCCCACCTGGGGACTCCTTAAAAAACTGACCTAATCCTTTTATGACCCATGGGTGTATGGTGTCTACCTATATTTTCCTGTCTCTGAGTTTAATGAGAAGCCGTTGTCCCACTTTTAATATATGACTTATATAACTGTAAATCAGAAGAAACAGTCCTTATCCCCTGCCTCACTAATTGGATAAAATTTCATATTACCTCAAAAATGTCTTTTTATTCCTTAAAAATAAATGTTTTGTATTGCTGAAAACACATGGCTTCAACTAAAAATTTAAAGCGGAAAATAATTCAGTCTTAAAGGGGTTAAAGTATCATGCTAGTATTGTTGATTGGTAGATAATTTTATGACATTGATCACTTTCACCCAAACAAAAACAGGGATACTCATTAAATATAATAGAGTAATGGAGAAAACAGAAGACAAAAATCTGTTTGGAAATTTACAAACCTGACCAGGGAAGGGGTCACTTTATGAAAGTCTGAAAGACTCCTTAAACTAGAGCACTTATTATACTAACTTTAAAATTAGGGCCAACTACAATTGAATTCGCTAGTTTTCCACAGTTTTTAAATGAGGTTCTCAAGTGTGAGTTCCTATAATTCTCAGGTGGGATGATCTGTACATATTTTTAAAATATCGATATTGTAAAGGTCTGTTTTATCAATTATAAAGTAAGAAAAAAGATGCCTTCCCCCCTCCCCCTACACACAGTGACATAGCGGATGTGGCTTTGGCTGCTAACCACACAGTCAGCAGTTTGACCCTCCTGTGGGCTCTGGAGGATAAAGACGAGGCTTTTGAGCCTCTCCGAGACTTGGTCTTGAAAACCCACAGGGGTTGTTCTGCCTTATGCGGTAGGGCCGTTCCTAGGAGTGACTGGATGGCAGTGAGTGAGTAAGAAAGCTTGTTTTCAGTTTCTTAAAGTAGGGTTTTCTCAGAACCTTTAATGACACATTATTTCGTTTTTTTATAAGTACTTTGCTTCAGAAGGTTTTTGAACATTATTCAAGTTGGGGCCACACTGGAATATTTGTCAACCTTATGGGGGATACCATCCCATATTCATAGAGTTTTGGCCATGCTTATGGTTTCAAAGAACAACCATGGGGTTTTCAAACTTGATAATTAATAATACAGTTTCATGAATACAGCAGTCCTATAAACTTGTTGTCTATAGATATAGAGGATTGTTGAACTCAAAGCTTTCCATGATCACTCTCTTCTTGCAACTTCTCTATGCAGTGTAACTGATATACTTTTGTTTTGGGCAGTAGCCACTCAGTACTCTTTGCAGCTGCTACTTCCACGTGTTCCTTGACTCTTCAAAGATATTGAAAATACCTGGAGAGCTGGGACCTTATTTTGAATTCAACTATGCATGAGTACGCAAACGCTTGGTTGTTTCTGGTGGAACCAAGACTTGACCCTGCTTGATTACTCGTTTGGGCCAGAAGATGGCTATTTTCCACTCATAGGTTAGCATATTTTACTTGAAGAAATTAGATAAATTATAGTGTTGCTTCAAAAGAAATGACCTGGTTAAGTGGAAGTCTGGATTTTCTTGGGCAAGACAGCATTATTGAGGTTGCAGGGCAGTTATTGGGAGAAAAGAAGAAAACCCTGCAGTATTTAAGAAAAGCTGTGGATTCGGCCTATTTAAGCTATTGAGTCAGCAGGAGTGGGATGTACATATGGGAAAACACTCTTCCTTCTCCCTTTACTGAAAGGTTTATGATTAGAGGCAGAACTAAAGAACATATATTAATTGGAATCCAAATCCAACTTACTAAATGAGTGAAGGGTGTTGTGGAAATTTGCTTGAGTTGTCAACCCAGCATAAAACAGCAAAAGCACAAGGTAAAGCTTGTGTTACCATAATAATAAAATAGAAACAGTTAAATATGCCTTCAGTGTATGTAGGTCAGTAAGGTGCATCTGGAATGCTGGTTTCAGAAACAGAAGAGGACCTGAGAAATTGAATTTTGTGTGATCAAAGTTCATTCAGAAGCTAAGGAACTGAACGAATATGAAAGAACTCCGAATTTCAGTGTTTGAGATGATTAGAGCTTCTTGTAAGCTTAGAAGTAGGGATGAATGATAAGAGATCATAAAAAGAACAAAATAGTATGTTGTAATTCAGAGGAGATGTCTTTTTCTTTAGAGAAAATTGCATCATTTAGAGACCACTGATCCAGTTAATAATCTTTAGTTTTGTTAGCCTCAACCACATCATCTAGATTAATTTTCCTGTCTTCCACTACTTAATATGAAATACTGGTGCAGAATACTTCTCATCTTTCATTAAGAAACTGTAAGCTTTTGTTGACAAACAGGTGAGTCCTCAGCCTGTGTTAGTCTGGGTAGACTAAAGAAACACTTTCATAGACACTCATATGTGCATAAGAAAGAGATTTACTATAAATACTCGAGAATAAGGCGACCTGAATATCAGCTGAGGCACCTAATTTTACCACAAAAACTGCATTAAAAATGTGCTGAAAACTCGGCTTATACACAAGTATATACGGTATATACAAAAGTGGTTGAATACTGAGAAAACATTCCAGCCCAGTCGAGAACAAGTCAACAAGTTCGGTATTAGACCAGATGTCTGCTACCAATCTATAAAGCCCTCTTCAGACTCCTGAAGCACATGTAATGACGTCGAATGCAGGAAGATCACAGGCCAATAGGGGGAAAGTCTTGTGGATCCAGGGATAGTGGAAGCCTGCCAGCGCTGGTAGTGGTCTCCCCAGGTAGCGCTCCTTTGGTTCCAGAGCTCTAGCATAGCTCCATGCCCCGTGTCAACAGAAATGTCTTGCAGGGAGTGAGCCTTTGTCCCTCCTCCAATGAGCTGTTTATCTCCTTAGTGCCTCCAAATAAGGTTATCATGCTGCAGCCTGCTTGAGGGGCTAAACCCCACCCCTTCACCCTTAACCCTCAAATTGACAACCTATATGTAGCTACTATGATCTTCAACATAGGCATGCTTAGCCCATTGCTTGCCTTCTGACAGCACCCATTTTTTTTAAAAAAAGAGTTCATTTCAGAAGACATAAAAATATCATCTTAACTATTTTTATCCAGATTTTAAGAGGGTATTGTCAATTACCTTATTCTTCAGTATTAAATTTTGGTTGAGGATTAAATCATCTGAATCTATTGCTGCTCCTCAATATTATCAAATTTAACAGTACCTTCTTTCTTCCTCTGCTTTTAAAAAAACTTAGTTCAAGTTCTTAGAGGATCAATTAGAGCATTTTTAAGGATGGTTTTGGAAGAAGGGAGATGAAATCTTGGTCACTGTGGATGATCTATGACTGTCCACTCACATATTAGATTAGGGGAGTGATAAAAATTGCCCTTGAAGAAATATACCTCTTTTCTCTCTTTTGTAAGGATAGAGGTCCAATTGAGATGGAAGCAAGCAGTGACAGTACCCTATGAAGTCACTCTGTGAGTGAAGTATGTGAATCAGATGGCGCAATGGAGGAGTGAAGAACATCTCCTCCTCCTTAGGGAACGCAGGGCTGCAGAACATGTGCCAGGGAGTTCACAGGTTGGCCCTTGATTATCTTGTCCATCTCTGAATATTGTTGCCACTGAAGGGCAGGTCCCGTTTGAAAGATCTCTGCGTCTTCATAAACAAATCTCTGCTTCCTTATTTGGGGAATGAGAAATAATTAAGATGACTTGATCCTCATTTTCTTCTTCTGGTCTCATTCCTGTATTTCATAGCATTGTATGAGTAAAATGTGTTTTATTGCTTATGTGAAAGCATTAGACGGTGTGGATCTGAACAAGCTAGTCATAGTCTTAAGAAGCATGAAAATCCCAGAGCGCTTCCTTGTGCTCACTTGGTACTGTACACGAACAGACAAAGGGAAGACTGCATAGTTTAAAATGAAGAAACGTGTCTCCTCAATGCTTCAGCGTTGTGTCCTCACACTATTCATTCAATCCGTCTCCTGAGAAAATAATCAGAGAAACTGGATTATATTAATAAGAATGTGGCTACAGGATTAGACGAAGACATGAATAACCTGTGATGTGCAGGTAATGCAACATTGCTTGCTGTATGTGAGGAGGACTTAAGACAGTTGCTGATGATCAAGGAGTTGCAGCCTTCGATTTGGATTACAATTCAATGTATAGGAGAAGAAAATCCCGGCAAGTGGGCCAATAGCTAACATCATGAGAAACTGAGAAAGGATTGAAGTAGTCGAGGATTATATCATGCTTGGATCCACAATCATTGTTCATTGGAAGCATCAGTCAAGAGGTCAAAACAACACATGCATTGTGCAAATCTGCCAAGGACCTCTTCAAAGTGTTGAAAAGCAAGGAGATTGCATTGAAATCTAAAGTGCGCCTGTGATGGTATTCCAGTTTCCTCATATGTATATAAAGTTGGAAATTGAATAATGAATACCGAAGAAGAATCAGTGCATTTTAATAATGGTCCTAGAATAAGCATACAAACAATTTTGGAAGAAGTATTGCCAGAGTGCTCCTTAGAGGGAAGGATGCTGAGACTTCGTCTCAGGTGCTTTGGACATGTTGTCAGAAGACACTAGTCCCTGGAGAAGCACATCATGCTTGGTAAAATGGAAGGGCAGTGAAAAGAAGGAAGTCCCTCAGCAAGGCTTGACACCTTAGCTGTGACGATGGACTCAATATGAGAACAGTTGTGAGGGTGTGGCAGGGCTGCGTGGTGTTGCCGTCTGTTGCTATGAATTGGAACTTACTCCCTGTTGCAACATATAAGTACAGTTTGTTGAAAAACTTGGCAGTTATATGCCAAGAATAATTTAAATAAATAATAAATAAATAGATGAATAATACCAGAATTAACTATAGCACAATAGGAAAACCACAGTTACCACTTTTTTTTGTTTTTGTTTTTTTTGAGGGAGGCATCACTGCCTCTGGTGGTTGTGGGCGCTACCCAGTGCCGCTCCTGAGAGCCGCCGCTGGATTTGAACCCGCAAGCCCGCGGGCCGCAGTCCCGCACTCAACCACTTAAGCCACCGGGGCTCAGCCCTCCACTTTTACTACACGACCTGGAGCACTGCCCTTTTGAAATTGGGAGGCTGCCCGATGAAGAGCGAATCTCCGTTCCCTTGGCTTTGGGGGTAGCAGTTCATGTCACTGTGAGAAAGTGGTAGAGAGGTCCCTGCCCAGAGGTGCAAAGGACTTTGTTCTTCTAGTGGGATCAGTGGAATGGAACAATCAGGGGAAGGACCCGTTCTTCTAGTTGGATCAGTGGAATGTAATAATATACTTTTCATGAAAAAGTAGCTTATTTTCTTGTTTGCTAAAGATGACTGTGGTTAGCTCTCTTACTGCAGGCCCTCTGGGTGAAATATGTGTGCGTGATTCTCACAGACAGTGGTTCTCAACCTTCCTAATGCTGCAACCCTTTACTACAGTTCCTCATGTTTGATAGCCCCAAACCATAGAATTAGTTTTGCTACTACTTCATAACTGTGATTTTGGTATGGGAATTATGAAATGGCAACTCCTATAAAAGGGTTGTTTGAACCCCCAGGGGGGTTGTGACCCACAGTTTGAGAACCGCTGTTCAAAGGTTATAAAGGTTTGCTCAGTAGTTTAAGGGTCTCACTTGTGGAACATATATTTTACAACATTTCTTGGAGAACCAGCACCCTTTTGGACACCCTCGTGGATTGGTCTGTCAGTGACAGAGCTGCCAGTCCGCGGAGTCTGAGAGGAAGCCCAGCGTGAGGGAGAAGGCCTAGTCCAGGGGCACTTTCTAAAGTCACAGTGTGTGATTTGGTGAAACAATGAGGCAAATTAAAGAGCATTTTATGTAATCTAAAGTGGCAAAATTTTGTATTAGAACCATATATCATTTTTATACTTGGGTTGCCATCTCAGGGGAAGTGAGGGGTCATGGACTTACTGATGGAAGGAAAGAGTAGTGAAGGTATCTTTATCAATTCCAGTATGGTCATTTCCACTGGGGAGGCAATTTAGCTGAGTGGTTTTAATCTGGGAGTCTTTGACCATGCGCTTGCTATCCTGCAGAGTTCTGTATCCAGTTGTCACGAGCCAGTTCTGCAAGTGGAGAGTAGCTGAATCTGGGCATCTTTCACTTGGTGCAACCTTTTTTACCCCCTCTTTGTCTCATATGTCAGGATTAATATTCTGGATGAATGCTTCCACAGAAGTGGATAGTGTGACCTTGAGAGGAAATCCTGGTCCTTTGTTTTACTTCCTGCTTGCTTTCCCAAGAAAGCACCCAGAATGGCTCCTCGGTTGAGAATTTTCTGGTAGACAGGCTCATGGATGCTTTCCTGTCCCCACCGTACAGGCAGCCAAGTTCCTTTTGATTTCCAGAATCTTTCTGGCCTTCTTTCTTCGCTGATGCTTAAGCCTCTGGTTTTTAGTGTTTCCACATGTGAGGGCTTGGCTTGGTATAATCTTTACCATTGACATCACATTAATAAAATAAGTACATACAGAGAGTAATATTCAGAAAAATCAGAGGCATATTAAAATAATGTATTGAGGTCATTTCATTTTGATATTTTGAAGTATATTAAAATAATGTTTGAGGGTTATTGTAAAAATAGAATGCTCAGTTGAGTGATCACTAGTACCTTATAGTCCAGTTTATTTAGGAATTTCTTTAGTTGGTAAAGTATGTTTGAAAGGCATCATGAACGTTGTTAAGTGCTACCCAGATGATTCCAACTCTTAAGAAGCTTCCATGGAATAAAATACTGCCGGTCATACACATCTTCCTTGTCATTCCCATGTTTCAGACCGTTGTTACTGTTACGGCCTCAGTCTCTCTCATTTTGTGTCTTTCTCTGGGTCACTGATCCTCTACTTTACCACACAGGAGGTCCCTTATGATGACATAGCCAAAGCAGATGAGACAAAGTTCCAGCATCCCGGCTTCGAAGGCGCATTCTTCCACCATGTACAGATTCATTCTCATATGTGTGATAGTTGCTATTCTTTGCCAGCACCGCAATTCAAAGACATCAACTCTTATTTGATGTTTCTTATTCTTTGTCCAGAAATTGAAAGCGTGTCATATGTGACCGAAAATGCCATGGGTTTGGATAGGTACAACATAGTCTTCAAAGTGACGTTTTTGCTTTTAAGCACTTTCAAGAGGTTTTTGGCAACCAGATTTTCCTAATGCACTATAGCATTTGATTTCCTGACTGTTGCTCCCATGGACATTGATTACGGATCTATATACAATAAAATCACAGCTCCAATTTTTTTCTCCGTTTACGCTGAGTTGCTTATTGATCCAGTTTTGAAAATTGTTCCCTTTATTTTGCAGTATATAAATGTAGCCCTTGGTCTTCGAGAGTAGCTCCTTGGAAGTAAAGGGGGCGATACTTTGTCTCACGTATTGTGAGCACCTTCTCAAGAGGGGCCAGTCCAGGAGAGGGATATCCTTCTTGGTCAAGTAGACGATCAGTCTAAAAGAGAAAGACAAGAAGGCAGGTGCTGACAGATTGGCTGCAACGAGGGACTTATTCAAAGGAGGGTTTATGCAGATGGCAAAGGGCCGGCAGTGTTTGATTCTATTGTACAGAGGGTCACTCTTGAGTGGGCCCACTCAGTGGCCCCTAAGAAAAACTACAGGGACCACAATGAATGAGCAAGGCAGAAAGGAGACATGACTACTGGGAATCAAAATAATAAACCTGACCTGAACAGCTAAAACCTTGTCAGCTTGTTCCTGTCACCTCTCCTAGACATGTTGGGCCCGATCTGTTTTTCACCATTTTTTTGGTGATTTTTGACTCCCTTTTATTTATTAGCACTGATGTATTTTTTTGGTCATTGAGGGTAGTCTTCTTAAATTTTTGTTATATGCTTTTCAGTGTATGAAACCCAGGGTTGAGGAACGTACAGAGACGGTAAGTAGAATAAGAGCTTCTGGGGTGTACAGTGGTGGTGGAAGGGTAAAAGAGAGCTGATATCAAAGAGTTCAAATAGGAGAAAATGTTTTGTAACTGGTTGTGGTAGCGTACTGTACCATATGGCAGTATGGTAGTGTACCATACTGCTTGATGTGACTGAATTTTGGGATGATGTGATATCTGTATTAGATCCCAATAAAAAGGTATTTTTTGGAGAAAAGTAAAAAATGTTTTTAAATATATAAAATAAAATATGCAGAATTCTAGAACACTTATTTGCACACATGAGAAGCTTATACATAGGCTAAGAGGTAGATTTTTTTTTGAACAGCAAAAGGAGATTGTGCCTGGTTAAGATCAGGAAAGGTGCGCCCCAAGGTTGTTTGCTTTCTCCATGCCAAATCTGTACACTCAACAAATAGCCCAAGAACCCAGTCTATAGAGCAACATCATCAGCATTGGATGACGTTTCATTAACAAACTGTAATTGCGGAAAAGGTAGAAATCCTTGTTCTGATGTTGAGGGTCTTCTGAGTGCATTTTTATCATTTTAAGCTAAGTTTTGAAAGGGGAATTTAGGACACTTAAAATGATAGGACAAGTATTTATTTCTTTGTTGAATAAAAGTATATTTCTCATTTCCAAGGGAGCCCTAGTGGTTACGTATTGGGCAACTAATTCCAAGATCAGCAGTTTGAAACTGCAAGCCACCCCTCGAAAGCCAGATCAGGCTTTCCAATCCCTTACAGAGGAATAATCTCAGAAACTCACAGGGGAAGTTCTACCCTGTTCTTCTGGGTCACTCCTAGTTGACACTGGCTTGATGGCAGGGAGTTTAGTGGAGACCTTGGCTTTAACTGGCTCCTCTTCTCCAGAGACTCCCCTGGTATTTTCCTGGTTAGCACTAATGTTGCCCTGGCCCTGGGAAAGGAACCCAGGTGGCAGAGTGGATGATTGCGTTGGACTGCTAACTGCAGGGCTAGAAACCGGCACCTCGGGATCAAGATGAGTGGCTTTACTTTCTTGAGGAGAGTCTCTTGGAGATCCGCATGTCCTGTAGCATTGCTGTGAGCTGGAATCCATGCAGTGACAGGGAATATACATCACAAGTGGTTAGCTGCTTTTAAGATGGTGCCAGGCTCCTAATGATCCCATGCATAACTGCATATAATGTTGCTCCAATCCCATGATCAACTGCAGACTGTTCCATTGTGATCGGTAGGATTTTTATTAGCTGATTTTGGAAAGTAGATCTGTATGCCTGTGTTCTTAATTTTCTCCTCGCCTAGAAGCTCTGTTGAAATTTGTTTTGCATCAAAGCAACGTACTAAGAGACAGGTGACTGTGCTGTGTTGACCAGGAATGAGACCTGTGTCTCTGTTAGGGGAGGTGAGAGTTTTACTAATGAACCAGAACTGTTTTCTCCCTGTGCATTGAATAAGATAGAGTTCTTTGTTTAAACAATTTTATCTTTTGGTACCTCAATTGTATCAAGCACATCTGTACATATTTTCCCATCATCATTGTCAAAACATTTTCTTTTTTTCTTGAGCACTTTTAATTGTATTCAAGCATTTTGAAGGTTGAAACTCCCTTTTTCTATTCTGTTTCCCCAGAGCAAATATTGTATACTCAATGAAGACATATTTAATTCATTCCAAATATATTAGGTAGTGTCTTTTTCATTCTACAGGAAATATATAGGTTTCCAAAATAAATTTAGAATTTAGTTCCCTGAATGAAAACACCTTAACTTGAATTGGAATTTTAATTTTAAGGAAGGTTTTCATCAACTTGAAAACTAGAGACTTTCTCTCTCTCTCTCTCTCTCTCTGTGTGTTGGTATAAGCATTTTGTGAGAAGATAATACTGTTAACCACATGGGTTTGTGTGGTGGAATGTCTGGGAAGTGGGAGGTTTAGGAATGCTGCATTGTTGAGTCAATTGTGGACAGTTCTGGTTTCAATTTGGTTTACCTACTCTTGGTCTGGAAGCTCTGAAATGCTTCCCTGGACTTTTTGTTCTATGTGAATTGGCTCCTAGGATGAAAAATGCTAGAAGTAGCTGCTGCAGTGATTAGCAGGGACTGGGGGTAAGTGCACTGGATCCCTACTTTCTAAAATCTTGCTTTAAATCTGACTCAATAGTGGCAGCCTCAAATCAGAAATATCATTACACTATAAATGAACGTGTTTTATTTTTACATAGAACTTGCTAGTAGTCAACCAAACACTCAGAAATGAGAAAAAAAATTAGAAATAGAGTTTTTAGGCACATTTCCCACTCTGTTGAACAAACACTATGATAAAGAAAACTTTAAACTTTCCTGTGTTGAGATTTCATGACCTGGGTTAACTGACCTATAAAGATATTACAATGAAAAACATTAAAAAATTTTTTCATGACCAATGGAAAAAAAATAAGGGTTTATAGGGAGTGGGTGTGGGGAGTGGGGAGCTGATATCAAGGGCTCAATTAGACATTTTTTTTTTTTTAGGCATCACTGCCCTGGTGGTGGGAGTAGGAGGCCCAGCCTTTTCGCCTTTGAGCGGGAATTGAACCTCCATCCCAGTGGGCCGCAGTCCCGCGCACAACCACCACGCCACCGGGGCTCAGCCTCAATTAGACATTTTTATGATTAAATTTTTCTCTTCTCATGACTGGCACACTCCTTAGTCTGAGTTACTATTCTCATCTTTGAATATTAGATATGATATTTTTACTAACTTCAATCTAAATTTATCAAATGTTTGAAACTTTTGCTTAGTGTATTAAAATTGGTTTTATGAGTAGTAGTAAATATAGGACCTGACCCCCAAATGTAGTAAACTTTCTACACTAAATATTGTGCGTGGGAATTTGGTAATATATTGCTTCTTGGGCTTTTATCCCTTAAAAACAAGTTCTTTTCTTGTATAAGGGTACAAGGGGTAAGGATTAAGGGACCCTTACACACATGTAAACACTCACATAGCACCTACAGCGACATCCTGCCAGTAAATACACTCCTCTTTGCATGTGGATACTCATTGCTTTTTCTTGAATAAAGCAAATTAGATAGCATTTAGTCCGAAGATTGGGTAGACTGGTATAGCCGATAAGGAGAGATACACGTGTTAACTGTGCTATGTATTCACTGTGCTCTGTGACTGCCCTAACTCTTAGGGACCCCAGGCACAGTCTGTTTGGGCTGTGGGTGAGCAATAGGACTTTCCCCAGCTGATGTTGTGTTAGAAAGCACCAGACCTTTTTTCCTTTGTCTGGAAAGTTTTGTTGAACCTGACCAGCACTCTAGCAACATGGAAACCTCCAGAGACAGAAGGCCCATGGTTACTCATAAAGGGCATTGTCCAGGAGTGCACAATATAATGACAATCATTTCTATAACTTTGGTAGTAAACTTACCATCTTTGTCATTGTAATCTAGCCTAATGTTCATTAGCTTGCTAAGTTGAAATGAAATAGTCTTCCATCTTGATGAATTAGCATGGAGAAATAGATTAGGACCTTAAATCCCCAAATAATGAGATGGCTCAAACAAATAGAAAGCCTTTGTGTTAAAGACCTTACTGGGAACATCTCAAGATTTTTTCTAGGTGCTTCTGCTCTTTTAGTCAGAAGTCATAAAGATTCATTTTACATTTTCATTAGCCTTATTAACAATGCTGGGAAATTCTCTTCTATAGTAAACCACTTTGTTAGAAGCCAATAAAATGCTATAAAATAATATATCATATAATAATACAGTTTCTTGGGGGGGGGTAGGGAGGGTATAAAGGGAAGCTGATATCAAAGAGTTCAAAAAGAAAGAAAATGCTTTGAACTGACTTTGGTAGCAATTGTGCAATACTGCTTGATAGGATTGAACTGTGGAATGTTTTGATACCTGTGAGAGCTCCTACGGAAATGATTTTAAATAAAAATAAAAAGTGAAAGACAGAAACTGAAAAAATAAGATAAAATGAAAAGGAAATTATGATGTGCATTTGATTGTTGACCCTTCAGAATACATAGAATTTGAAAAGAGCAAAAGCAGTTGCTCCAGCACAGTAGTTTTCAGTCTTCCTAATGCGGTGACCCTCTAATATAGTTCCTCGTGTTGTGGTGACCCCCCCAATCATAAAATTATTTTCATTGCTACTTCAAAATGGTAACTTTGTTACTGTTATGAATCATACATAATGTAAATATCTGATATGTGGGATGTGTTTCCATTGTTACAAATTTGAACATAATTATACATAGTGAAAGCATAGAGATCAATCACAAAACAATATGTAATTACATATTGTGAAATATTTATGTGTTTTTCGATGGTCTTAGGTGACCCTTGTGAAAGGATATTACCACCCTCAAAGGGTCATGGCCCACTGGTTGAGAACCATTGCTCTCACATGATATGAAAGCATTCCCTTTCAAATTGTTGTATGTGAATTTCTAAGAGTTGGCTTCCTACTATTCGTTGGACTATGGGGTGTGCCCTAATCTAAGCCGTTTTAAAAACTTCAGTCAGGATTAGAGGATGTAAATTTGGAAAAAACAGTGACCCAATGTCATAGGAAACACAGTGGCTGTTTAATTCAGAGGAAATTTATATAGACAAAGATGCTATTAAAAGAGATAGTTTGCTAATTTTTGAAAAAGCTCTCCAGAATCCTGTAGCTAAGGGCTGGGTTTTACTCCACACTAGAAGTAACATGGAAGTCACTTCTCTAAATGACTGACATGATTTCTTCTTTTATGGACACCTTAACGACAATGATAACTAGATCTGTTGGTAGTTAAGGGAAAGTTCAGTGAGCAGGTATGTAAAAGATAGGCTATACAAATTTGGAACATATGACGTGAGATGCTTGTCATTAGTGCTTCATTTGATACCTTGCTCCAAGGTTTTCCTTTAAAGGACTGGTATCTTGATTACTGTTTATATAAGTATATTGGTATGAGTGGGTTGCAACGGTGCTGGGGAAATATTAAAGGAAACATCAATTTAATGCCCTGATTTCTTCAATAGGTCTTTTGGAGAAGATGGTCTGTGCAGCTCTGGTTGGATTTCATCATATAGATGATAAATTATAAAAAGGTAAATCAGGAAATAAACATATCCAAAATGAATAACCAAATTCTTAAATGTTATCTTGCAAACCAAATAAACATTTCAGTCCTGTAATAATTTTCTTCATCCTTCTTTTTATAGGTTAGTATATAACCTTTGAGTTGAATTCAATATGAAGTAAACAGAGCTTAACAATTAAAATAAATATATTGAAACTATTATTTTGGAATGTCATAAGTGAAGTTAGAAAAACCCACCACTGTGATAGACATTCCTTTCTGTGACATTTCAGATGTATGCTACACAAAATATCATTCCCAGCTAACCAGATCCATGGTCCTGTTAAGCTTTTTCCATTCTACAGAGGCAATAGCTCTGGAATACAGAAGTGATTGCATTAAATCCTCGGCTGGCAATTTTGTGTGAGATTGGGTATTGAAATGCAGTAAAGCAAATAATGAAGGCATATGTTTACCTATAATTCTCTTTACCTTGGGAGAAGGATTAAATAGGAAAAGTTTGGCTGTTGTCAAATCCTTAACAGTTGCTTTCAAGCATGAAACAGTCCCCAGGCTCTCTGAGGATTTACTTAGCAGTTTGAATAGAGAGGTCTTTACTGCTAATGGAACTGAGAAGGCAGGCTTAAACAATGGGGTGCTTTATAGCCTCTTTAGCCACTCCAGAAGATGTAACATCACATAGCTGAAATGGTCAGAGTCCTCCTTGGTGTTTTGGAAATTGTGCAAACAGTGGTGAATAAATAATTCAGAGTTGTATGAGTGTTTTGATGCCAACCATGTTGAGAGTATGTCAAAACTTCATTCCCACAAGCTTTATAGTGCTTGGATTAACTGCAGAGCGTCTTCGTGAGCTTAACCCCAGGGAGCATTTACAGTTGATGATATTTTCTAAAAAAGAAAGAATTTTCACTTGGGGTTGACAGAGCTTTGTAAAGAAACATTTCACCGGGGATTCCAAGTCTGGAAATGTGTTAAAAAAAAAAAAGAATATTTTCAGTACAGATAGTTGACAATTACTGCTGTGTGTGTGCGTGTTTCAATAAAATGGAGTCAGGATTACTTAGGACCCTAAATAACTGTTGAAACTTTATACTATTTGCCTATTAGACTTTAAGGAACACACTTTATTGAGAAAGGTAGGAAAGAAACAAACAAGGTTTTTTTTCTAGCGATTAGGAGTTGAAGTCTCTACTTACTTTGTCATTGTCTCCCCAGTTACAGTAAAAACATTTCTCAACTGTGTTCTCTAGCAAGCAGGTGAGATGACAGGTCTGGGATAGCCATCTGAGTCATACTGTTGGGGCAGAAGAGGATTTACTTCTGATGTTTGAAAATATTCTGATTCCACATTTTGCCCATGTAGATACAAGTGTATCCATATACTTAGGCTGCCCAATGCAGTGTGTCACCTCTGGCAAAAACAGTAAGAACCAGTGCCTGTTTTATTACATGCATCTTCCACCTTGACAATTTATCATGCATTGGTCTCAGAATGGGGATGGCTTGGAAAAGAGCTCCCAGATAACCTGCAGTGAGTGTGTTGAACAAGAGTGATCTATTCCCTGGCATCCTGTCGTTCCTGCAGTGTAACCCAGCATAGCCTGATTGATCTCATCCACAGGTCTAGATTATTGTTGAGCAAAAGAAACGGATTGACAAAGCACATTAGCTTTTCTTTCCTATAGGCTTCCTTGACAGACCCTGGAAGGACTGTATGACAGGTCAAGGAGGGACGGACAAACCCTGTACTCCAGAGCAAGAACAGCTGTCTATGGCATAATGCTTCCGAACCATATTTGTTCTCTTCTCCCTACCCCCTCCCTCTGTTGTTACCCTTTGGGTACTATCTTGGGAGGAATTCCCAATTTTACTTTAAACTTGAAGTAAGAAGCAAACACCTCTCCTGATACATGCCACTGTGTGTTTGGACCATGACCGCACTCTGCTAGTGGCAAAAAATTTGATGTTCTAAAATTGGCGATGGTAATCTCTGCAGTTGCCAATCAGGCAAGATTCTTGGCCTTTAACTCAAGTGGAGCTGTGAGGCTCTTATTCATGATATGTTCTTCTTCACCACAACTCAATGCTGGATAAAATCTGCCTCTCACACCGTTGTTCGCCACTGTGTACACAACTCTGGGAAGTTGGTGCGATTAACTGTTCTATAGAAGAGGAACTGAAGGTCAGAGACGTTAAATAGCTGACTAGAAATCGCTCACCTGGCCATTGGCTCACTGAACCAACTTCATCCCTAGAGCCTCTGGTTCTGTGGGCAATACATTATCCTATTGCTGCTCACACAAATGTTGAGCATAATTAAATAGACATTATTAAAAATAGGTTGGAATGTATAGAAGACCAGTTCAAATAAATAATAGCAATAATAAGACATATAAGGCACAACCAAACCCACTGCTTTTGACTCACTTTCTACTCATATTGACCCTTTAAAAGCAGCGTTACACTGCCCCCAAGAGTTCCCAAAGCTGTTGATCTTTATGGAAGCAGACTACCACAGCTTCTCTCACGAAGGGGCTGGCGGGTTATAACCACTGATCATTTGTGTATCAGCTGTATGCTGCACATTGCTTCACTAGTATTTCTTGCAAAATTTATATCATGCTTATTATGTGCTGCTCTATTCCGAAGGCTGTGAGTTAATTAGTGCCTTGAAATCTCTTAACATGAAGACTGCTATCAGGTAGGTATACATAAGAGGCGCTAAAGACATAGAGAAGTCAATATACTTATGTAATGTTAAACAGCTAATGATTGCTGGATGTGGACTTGAACTCAGGTTTCTTAGTCCTGGCTCTGAAAATCAAGTATTTGAAGAACTCCTAAGTGGAGACAAGAAGAGTATTCTTGAATTAAAATTTCATAATTGGTATCTGCCCTCCATTTTCTGAAACATGTAGTTTATGGTCCTTTTTCAGTTTAAGGGTCTTAAAATAGTATATTTTAGTTCTCTACTTCCTAATAGTGACCATTGAGAACCCTGTGGATCATAAGGACTCAAAGCCCAACCGATCATGGGAATGGCCCAGACCATGCAGCATTCTGTTTAGTTGTGCCATCAAGGAGTCGCTGTGAGTCAGGTGAGACTTGATGCCAGTTAACAATGCTTGTAGCATTCATGTTTCTACCACTACTTCTACTCACCCACATCCTGCTTGCATCTGTCGCCATGGGCCACAGTAAGGAAGTCAGGACCTTGTTATTTTTCTGTGAGAAGAATTGAAAGTTCTTGATGCCGGACTCGCAACTTTATGGGTTTTGTCTTTTCAGGAAGAATCGTTAGTAAAAATGCTTTCCACAGAATGAAAATAATAAGAGGGAAAGATTCCTTTGTGAAGGATTTTGGGATGCTGCGTGAGATTTGTTGGGGCTGAGAAGTGGGGTGATGTTTGACTTTACTGGTGAAAACTCAGCTTTGGTTCTTTGTGCTACAGTAAGGACTGGGAAGGTTAAGGAATATAGGATTAGAAGAGAGAATGCCTTTTTTGCCCAAGTTAGCTTTAGCATGGATTGTAGAGCAGAGCACTTCCCCACTGTCATTGTTACCTAGTGCTACTATAACAGAAATAGCATACAGGGATAGCTTTAACAAATACAAATATATCCTCTCAGTTTAGGAGGTTAAAAGTCTGAATTCAGGGTGCTGTCTAGGGCAAGGCTTTATCTTTGTGTCAACTCTGGAGAGAGCATCTTGTCTCCCTTTCAAGAAATGGGAGCTTGCTGTTCTTTGAAGATGCCTATGATTTTAGCACCATCCTGTAATCTTGTTTAATACGTTCCCAGTGCAGGGGCCTCAGGTCCAAAGGACTCACTATCACTCCCTAGTCTTTCTCCGTCTCACCTTATCTGCTGGCTTGTCCCCTTTGTATATGCTGTGAGATGAAAGGGGAAGCAGGCCACATGGAAGGAAAGCTCCTCCAAGAGCAAATAGAGACTGTGACCCTAGCAAGGATACTAGACCTAAGCGTGCCTTATTAACATAAGCACAAACTTATCCTCATTAACATAATTTAAGTCAAACTGCTCATTAACATATAGAGATCAGCATTTTCAACTTGTCCTGAGTAGAAGGTAGTCCTATCAGATCACATCAGGGAAGATGATCACATCATTACTTAACAGCTAAACCACTGATCATGGTAGCCTACGCAAGTTGACATCTATTTGGGGAGCACGTAATTTAATCCATGACACTCATTTTGAACTGAGTAATGGGAAAGCAAGGCTGTTAAGGAAGATTAAACTTGGTTTTATTCTTCACAAAGTAGAGAGTTAAATGCTTGAGTAAGCCAGGTTTGGATTTGTGTGGAGGGAGGGTGGAGGGAAGAAAAGAACAAATGAGGTTTTTGAAGAAAGTCAAAGTGTGACAAATTTCCACTCTGAACCAAATGTCCCAGTAATTTTTTCCCTCTTCTAAACGTAGGGAAAAGCAGCTTTTTCTAAAATTTTGTATTTCTAACTTTTCTATGATTCTGGGCAGTCGCTTGTACAAAATTTTTATTATACCTTTTTAAATTTAAAATTTAAAATAGGTGTTATATGATTATTTAAAGTTGCTTGGTATTTTGGAAAGTCTCATTTTACTTTATATTTATTTATTTAATATATATATTTGGTAGAAGGTGGTGTCTTGTTGGCAATTTTTTACACTATAAATACCTAAATATAGTTTTGCTTTTAGATAAAATCTTACTTGAAGTTGAAGAAAATATTCTTTTTCAAATTTAGTTTTTAAGGCTATTTCTGATTATAAGAGTATTACCTTAGGCTGAACCCCGGTGGCGTAGTGGTTGTTTGCGGGACTGCGGCCCACTGGGTTGGCAGTTCAAATCCAGCAGCAGGTCTCCAGGAGCAAGGCTGGGCCTCCTATTCACACCACCAGAGGGCAGTGATCCCCCTCCAAAAAATTAAAAGAAAAGAAAAAAAAGAGTATTACCTTAGCACTATAAAAATTAGAGAATGCCATAAACTATAAAAAATAAAATATAATCTAACTACTCAAAGAAATGCTATTAAATATCTGTTTGTTTTCTCGAGATTTGTATTTATATTTAATTCTGGGACTCATCTCCAATTAGAATTTATTTAATAAAATTTTCTTCATTCGTGTCAATCTTGCTTGAAGATTAATAAATCAATCTTACAGATGTTTGCTTACCACCAGAAATGCAGCACCACGTGGGTGCCCCACCTTCCACAGCTGCCGCTCTGTGGTAGCCCTACAGGTGGTTCCCACCGGTGCCTGGCTTCCTCTTTTTTCTCATTCATCACCATTGATTTCTTGGCTCATCTTTGAGACATGTCTTCCTAATCTTCCTTCAACTGCAAAACCCAGCTGACAGTTGTTTTTCGATGTAGTGCAGCATTCTCAAAAACTTATGCAAAGCTTCGGTGATTTGGGAAGATGTCCATCCATTTGAGTTTTGTTGAAAAAAGGAGAATTTTTTTTTGGCATCACTGCCCTCTGGTGGTGGGAGTAGGAGGCCCAGCCTTTGCTCCCGTAGAACTGCTGCTGGAATTGAACCTCCATCCCAGTGGGCCGCAGTCCCGTGCACAACCGCTATACCTCCGAGGCTCAGCCCAAAAAAGAGAATTTTATACTAATGGCTCAAGTAGAAACAGTTTTGGAAATAATGATGGCAACATATGTACAAATATATATGATACGATTGATGTGTGGAATATTTGTTATAAGAGCTGTAAGAGACCCCCTTAAAGTGAATTTTAAAATAATAAAATACAATAAAAAGAGGTGGGTAAGTCTTTTCAAAAAATCCTCAAGATATTAGACCTGACTTAAAACCAATATCTCCAAACCCATGACATAAAAAGGTATCTTTGTTTATTTGCCTGTTTTTAAGGCACACAAATGAGCCTGACAAGTATATTACTGAAATACAGCTTCTCGGAAACCAATTACTGATTTCAGAGTCGTGTTTAAACACGTTTTGTTGGAATAAACCCATGTGTGTGTGACTGGAACCCTAGAGACTGTGTTTTCGACTTACTCTCCTATTTATCAGCTGCTTTCATTTGAGTAGGTAGGCACGATTCCTTGTCTAGTTTCCTTTTCCAGTCTACATCTTTAAGGACCCTGAAGGAATAATTTTTGTTTCTAGCACAATGTATATAAACTGTACAAAAATTTGAAAGCTGTATCCATCGTCACCAATAGTGTGCATTTAAAACAAGTAATGGAATGAAAATTTTTTTAAAATAAAAAGCTCGTAGAAGACTGGAAAACTTAAATTAAATAATTTATTGTAGGAAGAACTAGGATAGCCTCTAGAATGTATATTTGTTTCTTCATGTGAATATCACTCAAATGCATATTGATTATCCAGTAGTTTACAAATTTACTGATTTGGGTTGACTCGGTAGTAATTTTCCAACTCTTATCTTAATACATGTGAATAGAGGCCTTTTAAAAGTATGTTTTCCCACACCATTTTATTCAGCTTGTTATTTGGGGATTAAAGAAGAAGAAGGAATATGTTCCTACTCTTGCTATAGTGAAATTTTATTGCAAGCCAAGAGTATCCAGGAACAATGCTGTTATTGTAATTTCTCCATCACTTCTTGAATGAAAATGTTGAGAGTCAGTTGATGACTTAAGAATCATCGGGACGCACGCTATCTTTGTCATGGAGCCTATGGTAGCAAGATATATTGGCGGTCAGTGTTTGTCCTTGATAGTCACATATCTGCCCTGAAACTAGATCTACAGTGTGCAGCCAAGGAACATAAATGACCAGATGGATGTCCAACTCCTCTCAGCCTCTCAACTTATTTTTCCCCCTGTAAACTACAGCTTGTATTGACCAGTGTGTGGACGAGATGAGTTAATGTTTTGAAAACCTCTAATATAAGGCTCCAGTACTTTTAATGCCCAACTGGGATGTTATTCCCTACAATAAAGGAAAGAGTGGGTGGACCAGTCATGAGAATGTAATGCTCCAAAGCAGCAGTGTGCTCCTAGTTTGCTTTTGAATGTATTGCTTCCTTATAATATGCAACCAGGTAACATGATATACCACATATTCTATGATAGTTTCACTCAATTTTGACAAAGATTGTTGCCCTTACCTCCATTAAAAAGGGTTTGTCCATGTTTGAATGTAGAGTGCACAGGTTACATTTCAGGTCCCCCAAAGATAGAATTTAGTTCAAGAGAAACTTTTCAATTTTATGATGTCGTACATAGACCATATGTAGGAAATAAAAATTATATGGAGAATGGAAGCAAGCATACAGATAACCCGTACTACCATGCTCTGTCCCTTATGCTAAATAAAGCTGACATTTTCATGCACTTAAATAGAGCATGGTTAGTGATAAAGTTTTATAATGTACAATCCTAACACCCTTTTATTGGAATTTGTGCTTGAGTTATGTTATTCTGGGTTCTATATTTGAATTGGGTGCATTGCAGTGTGAGATTTTGACTTGTTTCTTTGTTTAACTCCATTATACTTGCCATTAGAAAATTATATTTGGCTTCCCTCACCCTGCATACCAGGATACAGATCTCTTCCCCCAACTCCAGAATATTTGTGTCTTTCTATACAGTGGGAGTTCCCTGGTTTCCTTCCTCTTTTTGTAGCTTAGATGACTCAACTTAATGAACTACTGATATTTTTTTTCTTTCTGGATGCTGTTCGTACCATTGTTTCCACTTATCTGATGACTCTTACTGATTTGTAAAGCCAGTCTCCTCTGTAATCACCATGGATACGATTGTTTCCTTATTGGAGTCTTACTAGGGAGCATGACAGTCCTGGGCGTCAGATGTAGGCCATTCCCTCTGCCGAGTTCCAGCTCCCTCTGTTGAGAGCCAGAATAAGCTCAGCAGAGGGAAGTTTACTCCTCACTGACTTTGATGGTCTCCTGTGAACATCCTACTTTGGAATCTCTGCAACCTTGTGGTAGGTTTTGTTTTCCTAGAACAGTGGTACCTGCAATGCACCCCTGTGCCCTACGTGGTTGGAGAGGGCTTTATTTTCCTACTCAGGCCTGACTCTGGCCTTCCAGGTTTGGATTGAGGGGACCTGTCAGTGCGTGTCGTTTACATTTTAGCAGCAGTTAGTAAGCACCCGCGCTATCAACTGGGCTCTTCTCCTAGGAAATATAACAATGAAGCAACCAGGCAAAGCCTACTGGAATGGGCATTAGTGATACTAGAGTTGGAATGTCTGCCTTTGATTACCCTAAATGCCACCTAAATATTTTCAATTGGGGTTTTATGGTGGTGACTAGGATGGAATACTTTTTCTTACTGAATTTTCTGTAAGGGTCTACTTAAGACCTTAGCAGGTTGCTCGAGGGGTGTTAACATTGCTTGGGTTAGGCCCTGTGCAAATGGATGTCATAGTATTTGGAGCTCCACATAGACCTTTATTTGAATATAAAACAAAACACCCATATTTTTCTGAAATAATTTGAAGGGTTTTTCAATGGCCCATGGAAAATATACTATTTCAATGTATAACTCAGAATTTACATGTCTCATGAGCTACTGCTAGGTTTTTAATAACGTTGGGTTTTTAAAGGTTGAAGCAGTCACAATTTTTCACTTTAATAGGCTACTTGTAAACTAATGCAGAAAAATACTAATAGTTCTACTAATTTAATTCATTTCTGGTATTCCCTAGTGTATTTTTATTTCAAAATATTCATTGTCCGTAAAACGAGCTGTACAAGGTAATACAACTTTCTGAAAATTAAAAATGTACAAAATTGATCCTAAATCATATTTTATTTGTTATGTGATTTTATTTAAAAGATTGAAAAAATTCAACTATTGTGTAATTTCCAAAATGTTAATTTCTAAACTCTAGAATTTTAAGAGCAACTTATAGTTCATGCTTTAAACTAAACTGAATGTACAATTCAATTTTAACTCATCTTTTTTTTATTTTTGTGGCATCACTGCCCTGGTGGGAGTAGGAAGTCCATAACTCATCTTTATCTCATTTTCTTTCCTTACATTTTTCTACCTTCAACATTTGAAAGTTTCTGTTTTAAATTCAAAAATTATCCATGACTTAAGAATGCAGTCCTTTATCAGATAACTGAATGCAAGCTTGAAAGAAAGGACGAAAAAAGATAACAGAATACATCCTCTGTTTCAGGTGCTGTTCTAAATGCTGTCACGGCTAACCAACATATATATTTCATGAAGTTTATGCTCTATTGACAACCATTCCTGTGTAGCCAACACTATCGTGCAGGATTTCCATGCATCGGCTATTTTAATCCTGTATTGGCCCATCAAAGAATCCATGGTTATGATCCCTGTGTAACATATTGCTGAGGCTTAGTGACCTTTGCCTTATGATGCTTCCTAAGTGACTGGTTAAATAACAAGCTAATGTCCACCCTATCTTATGTTCTCCAAAGCAGCAAAAGCATTGCTGTTAATATATGCATACATAGAGATCTTTCAAGAACATGCATCACACAACTGTAGAAGTGGGAAAGTCTAAGACAAGGTTACGACTTGGGGGGTCCAATATTTGGCTGTAAGCTTCTTCTGGCTTGTGAAGCTGTGGGGACTACTAATCAACAGGAAGAATACAGGTGATAGACTGCAGACGAGGTTAAATCCAAGCTCAGTTAGTCAGATAATAGGTCACTGATGATTTTCAGGATCATTCAGGGCAGTATTATTCATTCAATCTAAAGAGCTAGAGGTGAGCGAGCCAGAAGCAGGATCCAAATTCAGCAAAAAAAAAAAAAAAAAAGTTTTTTCACAGCATCCATTTATTTAGGAAGCATGGCTTATCTCCAAGGATAATAAAGGGTGTTTCATTCCACACTCATCTTGTCCTATTATTGAGACTTTCAGCTGATTGGATGTCATTATATTGTATTGTGAGCATTACTAGGTGTTACCTGTCAAATCAGTGAGAATCCTGGCACAGCCAGTAGATACAAAACACTAACCATCATAGCACTAGGTCTGGTTTCCTGACCACTGCGCTGTCTTGCTAGAGTCCTTCTAAGCTGCTGAGTTGATTCCATGAGGATTGGTGTGTTAGCTGAGTGGACTAGAAAAACAAATATATACATACCCATGTGTTCAGGAAAAAAAGCTTTATATACAAGAGCAATTGAATATTGAGAAAACATCCCTGCCCAATCCTGAACACTTCTCTAAATCTGATACTAGCCTCTATGTCTGACACCAATATATAAATACCTCTTGAAAGTCACAAAACCTACACAATGGAATCGAATGCAGGAAGATCCCTGGCCATTTATGTGAAAAGTTTTGTTGATGCAGTGGTAGTGGACACATCTGCGCATTGGCAGAGATATCCTTGTGGTTGCTTCAGCTCCAGAACTAGAGCGTAGCTCCATGTGTCTCTCACCAGGAATATCTTGCAAGGAGTATGTGTGTCCCCCCTCTAGTGAATGATTTCTCTCCTTAGTACCTACAGATGAGGTCATCAAGCTGAGCCCTGATTGACAGACTAGACTCTGACAAGTTGACACCAGGTTATGCAACTACCACAATTGGTATGGAAAATTTTAATTTTGGCTCTTTGAACTAGGCTTTACAATGGAGGTAGAGAGAAGGATGCAGTCTTAGAGAAAGCCATGAAGATGTTGGAGGTGTCAAGCATGTCTTACAAGGGAGTTTTTAATGAATCGCTGAAGTAGGATCAAAGAGTAGAAGATTCAGGTGAACAGATTTGAGGCTTCTATGAGGAATTATTGTCTTAACTTGTCCATGGAAGGAATGAATTGTCTCATCACTGCTGAACTGTGAATGCAGAGTCTTTGGCTTTGGCATAGGGCTGTGGATATGCTTTAAAGGATTTTTGTGTTAGATGGGCAATCATTTAAATCTTACATCAGAATAATCTGAACCCTCGTATGCTGGGTTACTTGAGATGTTTTGATTCACTCGATTTAGGGTAATAATGAATATCTTCAGGATCCATTTGCAGGGTCGTTTAATGTTCCAGGCAGAAGTCACAGATGTTCAGAAACTCTTCCATGAGGAATGTGCACTTAATGTGTTGTAGACAGGTATAGGCCAACGTGGTTGGAACACAGAGTGAGGGCGCCATTCACTAATTGCCTTTACGTCAATTTCAAATTACACCCAACAGGACAGAGGAAAACTGCCCCTGTGGGTTTGTGAGACTGTCACTCTGCCTGGAAGTGCATCGTGCTCCTGTGAAGCGGCTAGTGGTTTCAAACCATTGACCTTCCAGTTAACAGCACAACTTGTCCCTCAGTATGCCACCAGGATGCCTCATCAGAGTGAAAGTAGTGCCACGATATTATAAAATAAAATTAAAAAGTGGAAATAAGGTTGTGGACCAGACATCGGAGAGTCTCCTGAAGTGTGCTGAAAACTTTTAAGTACAAACAGAAACCATTTTACCTTGGAGCACCCCAGGATAAGAAGTGTGAGTCTTTGAGTGTGTGAATACGTAAATATGTATACTGTTTTAAAAATCCATCCAGGCATTTAGCAAGTCGATGCATCCCCACCGTGCCATCAAGGCTCTTTAAAGATAAAAAAGGCTTGGCCTTTTCTGATTTACTTTAGAAATGTAGAGGAGGAAAATAAGGAAAAATTAAAGTAATGGTTTTAGAGTTCCTTTTTTATTATTTCAAAATGTTTGCTTCTCTGAACTCTGTTACGTACTTGAGGATGATGGATCTTCATTGTCAGCCACTTATAAAAGTGAGTTCTTATGAAGCTAGTTTTTAGAGACTAAAGCTTTGCTTTCCTCTTGCTGAGATAAGATAAACACATCATTAACACCACTTTTAACTTTTTATCGAGGAAGTAGGAAAGTCCCTGGTGTGTTTTGGAGTATTCAGATGTCCTGTGGTTTTGTGTTCGGGGATCACGTTCCTTAGTGACTATTCTCTGAAATTGCAGAGCCATGCCTGTGTCCATCATCTGGCTTTCCTCCTTCACTGAGGATCCCCTTGGATGTAGGTGCTTCAGTCACTCCTGCCTTGAATCATTTCCCTCATACTTATTTGCTCAACTTGCAATACAAGTTGTGTTTTATTTAATGCAAATATAAGTCTTTAAGAAGGTTTATAAAGTCATGGAGTTACAGGGTAATCTTGGATCCAGTCCTCTGAAATATTAATCGAATCACCCAATATTTTTAAGCTCAAAGTGTCCTCTCAGCTTTAAATTGAAGCAGAATCCAGGTAAGAAAATATTACCCAGTTTCAGGAAGATCTATGTTAATTTCTTCTTTGTTTTTACACTTTCTTTCTTAAATAGTCACTAAGCTTGATTTTCTGTGGCAATGATTCTCAACCCTAATAATTGTGATACGCTATATCTCTTCCCATTATCTTTGCTGTAATAATGCATTTTTCCCAAGATTACAGAATTTTACCTAACAATATGTCCCTTCATTTCACAATGCAACAGGGAATTAACTGGAGTGAGTACTATTGAGGACGGTAGACTCTAGTTTGGGTACTAGGGAATGGTCTGAAGTCAGAAGTGGTTCCTACTTGCATTGATACTTCCCTGAGGATTGCCTTGAGCTGCTGATTCTGGAATATTTTTTGATGGCTATATAACATTGCAGATCCGTCAGAGATTGAGGCAGTAACACTTAACATGGCTGTTAGTGAAATTTGATTGTCAATATGTCCTGTGCTGATTGTATTCACTCAAGTGAAACAGAATCACAAGGTGCAGATGTATACAAACACAAATGCTAGTTCACCAATTTTCAATTATGATGTAATGTTCTATCATGGGCACATTATATCCAGATCTAAAATACCTAAGGGGGAGCCAAATTACAGGTTGACTAAGCGTGGAAAGAGCACAGAGGAACTTGTAGGTGATTTGGGAGCAAGTGACCATCAAAAGCTTTTTGCTCATGCATGTCTTCACAGTGTACTGATTTGTCTGTGGAAAGAACCGGACCCGGTGCTCCTATGTCTCCGGCTATGCAGGTCTCCTAGTATGCTGTAGTAGTTATTCTGCCTGCAAAGACATGAAGTGATTTTCCCAATTTGAAGATGAGAAAATTGAGGCTCAGGGAAGTTGAGAAATCCTAAAAGTTACACAGATAATAGGGACCAGAAACTTTATTTCTGCTCACCATTGCTAGACTGCTAAGAAGTTCCCCATAGCCCTTCAATTATACAGAGCCTTTAACAGAAACCTCCTGGCCTCACACTTTGATGGTATTTCTATGAGTGGAATCTGTGGTTGACTTTATTGAGGCTCTGAGAAGCAGTGGAGGGAGGCACCTGGGTGAGCTCAGCTGAAATTAAGGAAGTATGACATTCCTGTCATACAGTGGTGCTACATATCACAACCCTCAAAGATCTAAGGCAAAATATTTAGATTTTAGAATGATATTGGGGAAGGAAGTGTACAGTTGAAATGATGCAGGGAGTTATAATGGCCTTTCCCCAAAGATATGCACTGTTTACTGTAGGAATTAGCAAGACTGATTAGTAGGCTGCTCTGAAAAGCTGTGAAATATCTTAAAAAAAAAATCAGCAATTGTCTCAGTGCCCTAAATAGTCTTATTTCAGCAATTAGCAGTAACAGTCTTTCATTAATCCATCAGATTTCTGATGCTGCACACCCCAAAGCAGGAGATAATCGAGAATCCTCAGGATTAGCCACTGAGGCATCACACTACAGTGTGTCATTAAGCAGTGGTGTTCATACAGCACACTGAAGCAGAGAAACAGTGGGATAGTAATTCCTTAAACATATCTGTGTATTCCTTTTCTTTCTCCAATTCAGAGTGCTGACAAATGGACACATGACTAGGTAAGCGTCTCTGTCATGGGCTCTCACACCTTTTGAAGGAATGTGTAAGTGGGCTCCTAGTGTTCATAAAATCTCATTGTGAAAGGAGATATTCAGGTCCCTCTGGGAAGGAAGCATATTGCTACTAAGATCACAGAGTTCACATCGGTCCAACACTTCATTGATTCCACGAGACCTTGTTCATATGATCCATGAACATGGATCTACTGTTTGTCACAGTTTCAGTGTTCTAGCTAGTCCTTCCACTCCTCTTTGGCTTATCAGCATCACTCAACAACTCTTTCACATCATGTATCCTTTCTATACCTTCTTAAATGTACCCCCAGTCCCCAGTCCAGTTCTTGGCCGACGATACTGTGTCAACTCTTCCAATTTCTCATTAATTCTCCTGACAGTCCCTTATATTGTCACCAGCTTATTCCCACTCCTTGACCTTTTCCACAACCCTTGTTTCAGATCTGACCTGTTATTTATTATCTTCTGGCCAGACAGCTCGCGGCTACTTAGAGCTCTTTCTTCCACCACTAAGCTTCCCAAAGGCTCTTTCAGCGTCTTTCCCATCTCACTAAATGACAATCCCTTGTCTACTTCTCAGGCCAAAAAAAAAAAAAAAAAAACAGTCATCCTTGCTGTCTGTTTCCCTTCCACCCACAGTCAACCTCTGAGAAGGTTGTATGTTCTGTCTATTCCACTTTCCAAATATATCCTAAATCTAGCCATCCCTACCTCTCTTCCCTGCCATCCTGTACCTCTGCCTGGATCTCATTCTTCTCTTCAGGGGCGACCTGACTAACTGCCTTTGCTTCTGTCCACAGTGTTCCCTGTTGGTTCCATTGTTTCATGATACTTAGAAAACAAGAATCCTATCATGCAGATGATAAAGAGACACTGGATTACATGCAAAAAAATGTAGCCTCATGATTGGAAGAATGCCTTTCAATATGCAGATGACATAATTTTGCTACATGAAAGTGAGAAGGGGCTTGCTGATGAAAATGGAGGATTTCAGCCTTCACAATGGGTGTTCAGTCTATTCTGGGGAGACTTTTTCCATTTTGTTATTGATATGCCCATTTTTGCTGTTCCCTTTACTCCTATAATTTTGAGAAATACAGACCTATGAAATATAACCCAAACATGACATCCAGTTCTCCACAAAACCTAGTACCCTATTTTAAGATCTTTATAATTTGATTACCCACAGGAAACCTACATACCACTGACTGTTTACTTCAACTAAAATACACCATATAGCTATTTCTGTGACTGTGAGCATAGCATACACTGAAACTTCCTCGTCTGTTTGCTTGTTAAAGGTCTGTTATTTAATGTTCATGTATGACAATTGCTACACACAGAAAAATATTTTAGATTCTCCCCAATAAAAGTGAATCTCCTCTGAATTTATGTATCAATTAGAAATTTGTCACAAAAAAGTAATCTGGGAACATCTTTCTCTTTACTTTGTAAACTTCTTGATGATTGATTAATTATTTTATTATACCCTTAGTTATCTTGTTTTTTTTTTTCACCTTGTACATAGTGTCTCTCCAATGCACTTATTGGTGAATCAACTCTAAATTGTTTCAAATTATTTCAACTTATGTGAAAATCTTCATTATCTTCCTTTGAATTAGTTATTTACATGAACAGGAAGTAACATGCATATTATAATAAATTAGGCTGTGTTGTTTTTATATTAAATGTCCTTAAGATAATGAACAATGAATTATTAATATACCACATAGGCATATCTTTTATTTCACTTTATTCTTAAAATGCAAAAACAAAAGTTGGACCAATTGAGTACTTTCAGGATGCCTTTTTTGTGTGTGAAATTAATGAATATCTCAAGCAGAAAGAAATAACTTCTTAAAAGGCAGGAAAAAAAATCAAATTTGCATTGGGTTTTTAAACAGTTGAGAATTTAAATAGTTCTATAAAGAATAAAATAGGAAAAAAGTGGACTCCTGTTCATTGTAAAAGAAACATTTACTTTATATCCTCATAAAATCCTTCTTAATGACTATGGCAAATTTATAATTCAGGGGCCAAACTCTCATGTCCATTCTATATGTTCTCCCAGCAGATGGGTAGTGTTTTATGGTTTAATCAGCTAATAGTTTCTGTCAATTGCTTATCATAGTATAAAGTTCATAATGCATAGTGTATAAGAAGGAGCTTTATATACAATTAAATATTGAGAAAACATCCCAGACCAGTTCAGGTCAAGTCCATAAGTCTGATATTAGCTTATATGTCTGATACCAATCTATAAAGTCCTCTTCAGACTCATGAAACACATGCAATGATGCCAAATGCAGGAAGATCACAGACCACTGAGTGGAAAGTCTTGTGGATCTAGTGGGGGTAGAAGCATCTCAGCGCTGGTAGGTGTCTTCACATGGCTCCTTCAGTTCCTGGACTCTAGTGTCCCTCCATGTTTCTTGTCAACAGAATGTCTCCCAGGGAATGAGTGTATGTCCCACCTCCAGTGAGCTCTTTCTTTCCTTCATGCCTCCAAATAATGCCATCAAGTTGCGACCTGATTGACAGGCTAAACTCCACCCTTCACTCTGAAGTTTCAAACTGACAACAGATTATGTAACTACCACACATAGTATGTGCTTATGGTACAGTGCTTAAAGGACCCAGTTATTAATGGAAGGTAGTCAATTCGAACCCATCAGCTATAGCTTGGGAGAACGAGGTGACAATCTGCTTCTGTAACATCTTGCAAGCCCTCCCCTCTGTTTTTGTAGGGTTGCTGTAAATCAGAATCGGCGCTCTGGAAGTTAACTCGATATTGGTTGTGAACACTCAAAATATTAACTTTGATTATATATAAAGAAAGACTTTCTTTTTAGGATTGCTTTATCATTCATCACATAAATTCTTGTACTAGTTGTTTTTATTGTAGTCTAGTTAACTAAACATTCAGATTCCAGAGAGTTTCAAAAACTGTCAGCAACCATACATGACTTATCCACTGCATAATGAACTTGTGAATTTCTTTTAAAATTTAAGTAGTTCTGATCATTTGATGTTTCATTATTCTGGTTTTAACATGGTGAAAACCCTGGATCATAGGTAACTTAATGCCCAATCAATCCCAGTCAATCCACTGGAGACAGAAGGAGTCCTTAGGGACTGACCAGGAGTCACATGTGCCTATCTATGGCTTCCTAGCTGCAGCAATTCTACTAAATTAAGTGGGAATAAATTACAACTTTCAATGGTCTCTGAGGTACTGTCAAATCCATAGCATCTCCACTTCAACTAAATATTAAGGTGCTATTCATTTTGCTTAGTTTAGTTACTCAGTTTATTTTGATTAATGATAAATGTGGCTTTCATTTTATTGAGAAAGGTAGGAACAGCAATGCAACTCTGTGAAATTATACTCATGCTTCGTGTTTGTGTTACAAGTTTACACAGAAATTTGGTTTCCATTTGACAATTTCTGTATAAATTGTTCAGTGTCCTTCGTTACATTCCCCACAATGAGTCAAGATCACCGTTAATTGTGTTTACAGTGCTGTAGTTTCTCTGCCCTCTTCTCATCTTGGCTTTAGAATAATTGCTGATCATGAACCTCATATCATATACTACTCCCTCTGCCAACAAGTTTGTTCCAACTTACTGTGACCCATAGATATAGGGTGTCTGCAGCTACAAACCTTTGCAGGACCAGACAACTTCATTCTTTTTGCTGCAGAGAAACTCTATGTTTGAACCTTGGGTTTGGCAGTCTAATGGTTGCTCAATAGCACCACCGGAACTCCTTCCTTTCCTGATGAGTACATAGAAGAGATTGTAGCTCCCAGGTGATGCTCTCTTTTGTGGGATGATGGACATCAACTTGCTGAAGTATATGATGCCAATTGACGGATTTGTGTCATGAGGCTATAAAATCCAATGCTAACATATCCAGAACTCTAACCTTGCAGAATCATTGCATTGAAAATTATTGGTGATTAGAAGGGACAAGTTGTAAACAAAGTGGAACAAATAGTAGCTGGATTATATCAACTCGGTGATAGAAACAAAGCTGAAGACTGCATGACTGGAGACTGCATGATAGAGTTTTGCAAGACCAACAACTTATTTGTCATAAATAACTTGTTTCAAGCGGAGCCCTGGTGGCCTGGTGGTTATGTGCGGGACTGTGGCCCACATGATTAACAGTTCAAATCCAGCAGCAGCTCTCCAGGAGCCATGCTGGGCTTCCTACTCCCACCAGGGCAGTGATGCCACAAAAAAAATAAATAACTTGATTCAACAACATTAATGACAACCATACACATGAACTTTGCCAGATGGAATACACAGGAATCAAACTGACTACATGTGTGAAAACTGACAATGGAGAAGAGAAATATTAGTAGCCAAATTGAGACCAGGGGCTGACTGGTTTAGATCATCAACTGCTCATATGTAAATTCAAGTTGAAATTGAAAAAAGTTAACATAAAACCACAAATATGTCCTTGAGTGTATCTCATCTGAATTCTGAGAACATATTGAGAATAGATTTGCCTCACTGACATGAATGACAGAATGCTTGACGCATTATGGAATGACACCAAGAACATGGGAGGGTAAATTGAGAAGCACTGTTTCAGTTTATACTGGACTAGGTTTATACCAAGGATAACGTGTCTCGACGTGTATGTGCAATCCATAGATAGCTATAGGCAAGTTATTTCAGTAGCAAGTTTGTCTTCACTGTTGTTGAGTACGTTCTAACTCAGAGCAACTATATAGGGTTTCTGAGGCTGTATAAATCTTTAGTTCACAAAGCCCCTAGTGAGTTTGAACTACTCACCTTTTGGTTAGCAGTATAGTGCTTACCCAACAACACTATCAGAGCAACTTTAGGGGATCTTTTAAAAAAAATTAAGCCCGACACTGGCTATCAAGGGGATTAGCTAGGCCAGTTAAATTTAAGGCAGTTCAGAAATTTATGACAATTGTTTTGGACAACATAGAGTTAATCTTGATAGATTTATTTGATCTATTATCTCTCTTATCTATCATTTATCTAGCTATCTAGTTGATTTCTTGTCATTAGATGCTTGCAACCTACTGGTGGAGATGAAATCTTCCTCAATTATCATACAAGCATCACTGATTTTACTTTTCTAGAGAATCTAGCCTTACACATACATGGAGATACTGAAGGGGAAGAAAGTGTTTTGTACAGCTAGTGGAATACAGTGAACTTCAGAGAAATTAAATTTAGAAAAGGCTTTCAAGGAGATCTTAGATCTGAACATTAGACTGGGTTGAGTATTTAGACCATGAATTTTGCAGTAAGAAAAGCAACAGTAGTTATAATTTATAAATGTATGACCATACTAGTGAATTTGTGCTAATAACACTTTAATTTACTGTATTGTGAAACTCTGCTATAAAAGCCTCTCTTTAAAGTGTTAAAAATCAAAGATGTCATTTTGGGGACAGAGGTGGGATGACTCCAAATTGTGGTATTTTTAATTTTCTCACATGCCTGGGAAAACTAGAAAATGAGTCAGGAAGATTAGAGAATTGATGCATTTGAATCATGATTCTGTTGAAGAATACAAAATATGTTATGGAGTTAATTTATGATGGAGGAAAAAAACCCCAAAAAACCTCTAATGGAAGAAGTTCCTCAGATGTGATGATGGCGAAAATTCAACACATCCATTAGTATGTGTCATAAGATGGGGCCAGTCCCTGGATAAGGACATTATGCTTGATAAAGTAGAAGGTCAACAAAAAAGATGAAGACCTAATGAGATAGATTGACTCAGTGATTGCAACAGCAGAGTGAATGATTGTGAGCATGGCACAGGACCAGGTAACGTTTTTGTTATGTTCCCCATAGGGTCCCTATGAGATAGCCTCTGCTCAGTGGCGCCTACCATCATCAGTAAACATTTCATGTAAACATGCACATTTGTCAAAGTAAAATAATGGACTTTGTTGGATTGAAGATAAATTTTATTTTCTCTCTTTATCTCCTTTGGTTTAAGGCATGTTTCTAAATAAAAGCTTTGTTTTGGTCAGTTTGGTTATTCTGCTATGTCTACTATGTGACATTCTAGCTTAGGTGTTGGATGACTAACCAGTAGCCTCTCTGCTGGAGAAAGATGAGACTGTCCTCATAAGATTTACCATCACAGGAACTCTGGACAGTGACCCCTATGAGTTCGATTTTAGTCAGTGACAGTGGATTTGATATTGTGTTATTATATTTTAAGAATTGTGATTCTAATTGGGGTCTAGCCTGTTAATCTGGAGATAGCCATGGAGTAGTCAGTGAGACCTCTGTGTGGGCATGGCTTTCTCCTGATATGTCTGGGAAATCTTGCGATATTTCCCTTGTGAAGATGAGAAGCTCTCGTCCCAGTTGTTTGGGACTTAGTTTCAGAGATGTTGAGCTATGGACAAGACAACATGGCAGCGTTCTCAGAGCTGGACGAGCCAGAGGAGAAGCCACACGACCTTGCCCTCATGGGACCAGACCTCTGAAGTTGGAGAAGCCACCTGGAGACCCTTGCCAATGCTGAGTTGCTTCTACCACCACTGGATGCTGTTGATGGTCCCTGAGCCCTGGAAGCAAGGAGCCATGAGGGGACCCCTGCCAGTGCCAGGACTCTGAACCCACTGGCCTGTGACTTTGTGAGTCGGAGGGGAGACATTATAGATTGGTATCATACATATGAGCGAATATTGGACTTAGGACTTTGAACTGGACTGGGTTGGGATGCTTTCTCAATGTTCCATTCCTTTTGTATATAAACCATTCTCCTATATCCATATGAGAGTCTATGTATTTGTTTCTCTAGTCTACGCGGACTAACAGACATACTTTGACATCCTTTGAAATTATATTGAGTGATATCTGTGATAGAGATAAGGAATTAGGTGTTGGTTCAGTATTAAGAACATACTTTGCCCTGCCCTGTAGCGATGGAGCAAATTTATTTGCTCCCTGAAGAGTATTTGCCAGATACCTATCATGTGCCAGCCACAATGTAGGCTTAAATTATGATTTATTCTATAGTGTTTGTTTTATATCTTTTTTGGGTTCTGTCAAAATATTTTTGACGGACACAATAGTTCTTTATACCCAAATGAATGTATGTGGAGCAATCTAAGAAGGGAATATAGAATTGACAGCTTGATTTCACTTCTGGAACATGCCTTTATAGTTTGTCTTGTCTGGAGAACAATTATTAAGCACTGTATTTCAAAGGGTGTCATGATCAGAATACTTTTATTGCTTTGGAAAATTTCCTGGTGCTTTGATTTGCATTAGTTTGACAGATATTTCTACAGAGCACTCAGAACTGTTTTCAAAAGTCCAAATTTGCAGTTTTACTGTCCTTAACATCTACTGAGGTTTCAGAATTAATTTAATTATCTAAGAACTATCTGTAGTTTATAAATGAGAACAGATATTAGAAATTCTGTATACTTTTACTAATGTTAAAATCTCTTTAATCTTTTTCAACTTTTCTCTGACTTGAGGGTAAGCAAAATAAAAACCAACACATTGATTCACTAAAGAGAATAAAAATTAAATTGGTTAGTTCAAACCTCATGAATGTATATACTCTCTATACCTGTCCCAGACAATTGCTCATAATTTCTGAACAGACTCAGAGAAGCAGAATAGTACACAGAAGCCTAGAATAAATAAGAAATCTGACAGTATTCTATCCCTACAAGGAAGCTTTGTGTTAATGATTTTGTGCGAAGTCTATTTATTATCATTTACTGTTTTTACTTTTTAATATTTTGGTCTAGTACTCAAGATTTTAAACTGGAGAAAGGCAGTTCATGAATATGAGTAAAGATTCAAAGTCAGCAATTAAAATAGCAATCAGTGTTTCTCCATGACCTGTGTTGAATAAATTTATCAGTGGCTTATAATTTCCTGAACTTATTGATCTAATGACATATGCTTGCAAGCATTTACCTCTTTTGGATGACTTTAGACCTTTTATCATTTGAAGTTGCTTGTAATTGGCTGAGAATGTTAGATGGGCTAGAATCCTTGCTTTAATGCATTTGTTATTTGAATGTTATTAAGTTGATTCAAGTTAATTTGAGATTTCTTAACAGATGTGGTTGAGTTAGCCAATTATTCATTTCAGTTCTTGTCTCAGCAAATTTGATGTAGTAAAAAAATACAGATGTATTTCCTATGGTTTTTTTAGAAAAAAATTTTCACTGGATTTCAGATATATTTTCTCATAATTAGGGAATGTTAAGACAATCCACAAGTAGAAACTGTTATAAACTCTTTCTTGGGGAGTAAAACAAGATCTTTTAAAATAAATTGAACCAGATTTGTTTATCAAAAACTAGAGTTTTACCTGGTAAAATTTCAAATGATGAATATCACCTAGCTATTTCATTTCTATTTTCAGCATTTCCCTTATTTGATTGGCTTAGGTATGTACTATTTCAACAGACTCCTACTTGTATTATGTTGAGCAAGTAGATAGTATCTTATAGTGCATATAATTTTTTCTTCCTGATATTTAAAACATAATTTCATATGAAAAATTAGAGTGTGCCTTTATATTAATTTGTTTTCCTAGCTAGAATATATTTGTGCTTGAAAACTAGTTATCCAAAGAGTGATGGCCCATCTTAAGGGCATAAGGATATAGAATTGTCATCATGCTTCATTTTACTTGTAATCAGCTAGATGTTCTTAAGTAATTCAAAGGAAATGTTCATATTAGCATCTTTTTAGATAATTTACTTTTATGATGGCACTGCAGTTATAGATAATAACAAGCTAACAAAGTGATTGACGATGGAAAATACCGTCCTAAAAGTAGGGATGGGGTCCTTAATGGACTTCATGTATCTTAGAAGATGAATGAGAACCTATATATTCATCCCCATCAATTGAAATATACATAATTAACTACTCTATAAGAATTAGCTTCTGGAGTCTTTTTCTGCTATGGTAAAGATAGGCAGAGCTTGCTACAGAAAGCATCTTTTACCTCAGTGTCAAATTGATGGAATGAATTAATAGGAATATCTGTATTATTGTGTTAGTGTTAATCTGGGTTCTCTAGAGAAGCAAAAACTAGCGTGTGTGTGTGTGTGTGTGTGTGTGTGTATACGTACACAGACAGATGGAAAGAAAGAAGGGAAAAAGGGAAGAAAAACTTCTATCAAGGAAATGACTCCAACGTAAAACTTCTATCAAGGAAATGACTCCAACGTTTGGGTAAATTCAATCTGGTTTCAAATCTGTAGGTTAGATGTTAGACTGGAGTTGTCCCTGGACTGCTGTGAACCTGGGAGCGGAGGGACCCTGGATTAGAAGGAATGCTAAAGGCTGCAGAAGTTCACAAATTCAAAAGCAGGTCAGGCTTAAGGCCGGACAAGTGAATGCGTCCAAGGTCAGCAGATCAGATGGCAGGCTGCTCATCGCTCGCGGAACTGGCAAGTAATAGGCACCTCTGTTAGCTCAAGTGCACAGTACTTTGGACTGGTGAGCCAGACCCAGCAAAAACCATGGAGGTGTGCTGCCATCCAGTCAGCCAGTGCTGGCTCAGAGGGACCCTTCTTGGGTTTCCCACTCGGTAGCTGTTTACTGGAGTAAAAAGTCCACCCTTTCTCTTGTGTAGCTGCCGGTGGTTTCTATCTTCTGACTGATGGCGTCGCAGCCCCACATATAACCACTGTGCCACCAGCACTTCCTCTCAGTTGCATTGACACTGCATTGAATGAGGGTTTGAATGGCACCGTCATCTTCTCGCCATTGTTTTTCTGCCCCAAGAAGATCCTTCTATGGCATGGGTTCTAATGTCTGAGGCCATATCATGAGGGATTACTAGGACACTGAGAATCCTGAGCATACAAATTGATGTAAAACACCTCCACCACCACATATACCACCCCAATTTATCTAAGACTTACATAATTTGAAATAGCAAGTTTTATGTAAGGAGTATTTCTTGTTGTTGTTAACTCTGATTGATTCAACTCTTAATCATCATGACCTCATTCAACAAAACGATTGGCCCCCCTCAATCCCAATGATTGCTTTTGAATGAGGCATTGGGATACATATGGTTTTTTTACTACCTGGTTCTCAGTAGGTTGCCATCTCTTTATTAGACACTATATTGACACCTATTCAGCATCATTGCAACACACCTTCGCTGACAGGTAGAAGGTGTCTGTCCATGCGATTTAGACACATTCACAGTTGGTTCTACTCATCACAGGAAGTGAACATTCTATCACTAAATTACCACTTGGAAATCATCTTAGTAGCAGATAATTCTGTAATAATGAACAGATTGAGACCCAAGAAAACTTACACACATCATTTTAAACACGTCGTGTATTAGGAGACTTTTGGTAACAAATGAGAGAATCTACAGTTGAAAATAAGTTTGTGCCAATATTTTATAAAGAAAGAAAGGAAAGTTATTGTGTTACCTGCTAAGAATTCCATCTGCAGATTTTCTGCAAGGTCCCAAGGGTATTGCAAGGACACATTCCTCCTCCTCTTGGAACAACTCTTCTATCAGTGTTTAGGGTAGTCTTTTCTAATTTAGATGACCCAAAAGAAAAAAAATGCTTAAAATATCATAAGTAGTTGTGTATCTTCCTTGATATATCCTACACCAGACCCAGGGATGTTAATAATAGTGGTGATTGAGTTTATTCCAGATTAGCAGTATCAATGAAAAGGTATGCAGCTTTGTCCCAGTCTAAAACTCAAATTCGCGGCCATTGAGTTGATGTCAATTCACAGTGACCCGTTAGGACACAATAGCATTGTCCCTGTGAATGTCCAAGACGGAAACTATTAACGGGAGTTGAGAATCCCATCTTGTCCCAGTAGCTGTATATAAAATACCAGGGACAAATCTGATTTTTACTTGGGTTATGTGTAATCCTCCAGCTAATTCCTATGACAAAGGGTTGGTTATCATAATTTTCTGTCATTTCCATGGTGTTGGGTGATTGGATTCTCCACTAGAGCCACTGGGAAAGAGGGAGGGGCAGAGTTTTGAAAATGGAAGTAGCCCCACTTGGCTGTTGAAATCTGGGTTCTGGTCCTCGAAGACAATATCGTTTTCATCAACATTTATATAGTAGGCTAAATAGATTAATTAATGCTTTGCTGAGAATACTGTGCAGTGAATTCTTATTTAGTGCATGAAGTAGGGTTCGAACACACCAGTTTTTCGAAGAAGAAAGATGAGGCATCTTGACTTTGGCAAAGATTTAGAGTTTCAGAAACCCACAGAATCAGTTCTGCCGTGTTCTTGTAGGGTCACTATGATTGGGTTGGACGTGCTGGCAATCAATTGCTGTTGATTTTAGTGCAGTAAGAGGTTTTGCGTTCCAAAGCTTTGACTTAAAGAAGATGTGTCCCCGTCCATCTCCAGAATTTGTGGCTATAACCAGTAAGAGGTTAGGTTTTCTATACCAAATTTAATGTCAGTGGTGTGATGAATATAGACCTGAAGGATGAACAATCCTATTAAATGACATGGGAAATAACTCCTAATAGTGTGGAAACCATGAGCTGTTTAACATGTAGTACTATTAACCTACTTCTTGCTCCTTTGGCTTTTTCTAAAACAAGCACCCTGCTTCATTAGATGGCCGAGTGTGCCCTCTGTGGAGCTGCTGGTCCCAGCTTTCTCGTGGTACACATCCCTAGATACTTCGATCAGCCCATCTCTTCCTTCTCCAGAGCCATTTTGGTTTCATTTCTTAGCAGCAGTTCCGCACTACATTTCAAGTTTCTTGAGCTAAGGTCCCCTATATAAGGCTTTCTATAGTCCCTGTTTTTCCAAGTATAGAGCTGACCTGAGAACATAGTAGGAGTTTCAAGAGTACTTGTTGCAGTATCACTTTTCTTTCTTCTCTTAAGCATCTTTCTTTTTTTTTCCTCGGGGGGGGGGGTGTACTTTCGTCCCTTAAGCATCTTTTATATTCCAAAGGCTATTCTAGGCTAAATTTTAGTTACCTAGTTCTTCCTTTTCTTAGCATCTAAGGACCCTATACTGTTAACCCACAGTTATATATGAATTTGAAGAGAAAAATGGTTATTCACAGCATAATATGTACAATAATTTCATGTGCACCACAGTTTAGCTTTTTTTTTTTTTTGGCATCACTTCCCCCTTGTGGTGGGAGTAGGAGGCCCAGCCTTGCTCCTGGAGAGCGCTGCTGGATTTGAACCTTCAACCCAGTGGGCTGCAGTCCCATGCACAACCACTATGCCACCGGGGCTCAGCCCCCAGTTTAGCTTTTATAGTAAACATATTATTATGTATGAATTTATACTTTGAAAATAAGTTTTCCAAATCATCCTTCTGTGTTATTGTTAGTGTAATAAACATCCCATAGAATAAGGATGGGAAGCCGACTTAATCCAAAAATATATATAGTCTGCTCAGATGTGATTGCTGTAGTTAGGTGCTGTCAAATTGGTTCCAGCTTATAGGGACACTAGTTATAACAGAACAAATCAATGTCTGGGCTGCACCATTTTTTAAATCATTACTGTGTCCGTCATCTTCTGTTTCCACAAATGCAGCCATTATGAATGTTGTGTATTCCATTTAGCAAGATTTCTGTGTATAGTTATTGTTTATGTTGTTGTAAAAAGGTATTTCAATGAATAATGGCCAGTTGATCTTGAAATACTCTGTTTTGCTGTCTCTGGCTTCATGTCTATTTGGAAGGTCATATTTTATAACCACTAACTAGTTTTGCTTTCAACTTTACCATTCCCTTATTCAATAATTATCAATGTATTTTGATTGTACATTTAATAATTTTCAGAAGGCAGTGATCAAGGAGAAGAAATTTGTAAGAATCATCAGCTTGTTGGTTGGTTCTTGATTGCTCTGGGCGAAATGAAGGCATCATTTTTATGGGAATCGTGGACAGTAAGACTTTGAAAGCTCTCCATACATACATGGTGAACTTTGCCTTTAATGTTTTAGGACCTTAAAAAAAGTATACTAGGTTACTTTTTCATGTTTCTATGAAGAAAATAAACTCTAATATTTGTTTCTCTGAAAAATCCTACTGAAGATAGAGAGTGCCCTTAAATTATATCTATCTTCGAGAAGTGCTTTCGGAAGAAAAACGTCCAGTCCTCTCACTCTTGCCCCCAGGAAATGCTAACATCAATGTACCTCAGGAGAAATGGAATATACATTAACCTTCTCCCAGAGAACTCTTTGTTCTCTTGCAGAGAAGAGATTTGGTCTTAAAAACTTAGGCAGACCTCACATCTAATTCTTCTCCCGTTGTTAACAATTTCCTACCCTAATCCTAAACCCCTTTGAGGTTTTATTGCATTGGTTGGTGGCATTAGCCTGTCAACAGCTGAAGGAAGCAGAAGTTCGAAAATGGACTTTTTGAGGTCAGAAAGCTAAGCGACCAGAAGAACCAATTTGTCAACTTAAATGATTGTGGGAATAGAAAAAAATGATCCACAAATGTGGGAAATAAAAGCTTGTAGCAAGTGTCTGTTTATCGCTTTCTTTTCTTTTTTTCACAGTTTATACTTCACTCTCTGTTTTCATTCTATATATTCTTTTTTACTTTAATGAACATATACTTGCACACTTTAATCTCTAATTTTACCTTTTTTTAAAACTGTCTCCACTTCTTATCATTCCTTCCTGCTCCTTACAATTCGTCCTCCAGCCAGCAACCAAGGGGGCTTCCTTTTATTTGCTCTTTTACAAATAAAATAGTACTAAGTGTACTATATTTTGTGGACGATGATGTGGGGCGTTAATTTCACTTTCTGGTCTTGTTAAATTTATTTCTTCACAGCATATAGGACTACACTTAGTATAGTATTTTATAAACTTTAAACTTGATCTAAAAATACTTATTGTTACAAAAGCAAATATATGCAATTCTTTTATGAGACCAGAAGGTGGGGCTATTCCTGTCAGTGAAGATGTGTGCCACCTCCTGGCTACTACTTGGGCAGCCCATTTCAGGTACTGCGGCTTTGTTTTTCCTTGTATAATACGTTGTTGTTGTTGTTGTGTTGTGTGTGTTTTTTTTAAGAGGGTTTAGGAGCACCAGGGAATGTCCATTTTAATCTTTCTGGGCTGGTGTTCTAATGTTTTCTTTTTCTTAATGCTGCTGCTCTTGTTTGGCAACTGCCTCCTCGGGCCCATTGCTGGCAGTCTCCCCCTTGAGGGAGAGCCGCTTCTTTTTCATTGGGATACTCCTGACATTTGCTGTCTCCTGAGGCTCACATACAGATTCCTCTTTGGGCAGAGATTCCAGTTTCTTTCTTTTGGGGAGAGTTGTCTCTTCTGGATCACTGCTGACCAGCCCTCCCTTCGATCTCTTTTTCTTGGTTTGGAGGAGAGCAGAGATAGCTGGGTCTTCAAATCCATTTTTCTGTGAGGCCTCCAGAGCGTTCTGCTTTTTCTTCTTTGGGGGCCTTTCCCTGCCCGCCGACCCTGTATAATTTTATTTATTTATTTATTTATTTATTATTTATTTATTTATTTATTTATTTCATCACTGATCTCCGGTGGTGGGAGTGGGAGGCCCAGCCCTACTGCTGGAATTGAACCTCCGTCCCAGTGGGCCGCAGTCCCGCGCACAACCACTACGCCACCAGGGCTCAACCCCAGTATAATATTTTTGAAGCAGAACTTTACACCAAGGTTGGTAAGGCAGAGATAGCTACAAGGATTCCAGCGCACACAAGCATGCAGTCATTCCCAGTGAAAATCCTTTCAACTGGGCTGCAATCGGTGGATGGAGGCAGACAAAGAATACACACATCTGAGTCTCCAGTCCTGCTGTCAAAAAAGAAAGAAAGAGAGATCGATCGACAGAAAAGAAAAAAGTGATAACGTATTGAGTCTTGGGGAATGAGGATTTTGAAGTGAGAGCAAATATCCAGTTTTTAACAAAACTCACATGGACATCTTCCCAAATCATTCAAGCTTTATAAATAAAGATTTGGGGGAATGCTGTCCTACATAAAATAATAGTTTATAGATGAGTCATTTTAAAGGAGACTCACTGATGAACCACAAGAGGAAAACCATTAACCTTGGTTTAGATACTGTGGTAAAAGTTCAGAAACTGGCAGATAAGACCATAGAATTAGCATTGATTTGATAGCTACTGAAATTGGGATCCCACGTGGCTTGTTATTTTCCATTTTAAGAGAACATTTGGCCTCAGCAAGCTTTTGGCTTGAGGCATACCAAATGTATTGTGTAAAAATTAGCTAAAGGGACCTGATTTTTCCATGAATCTTCTCGTGTAAATCTAAGCTAATTAAAGATGATTGTATGGATTCTAACAGGATGAATTGTCATTGTGAACAAGTCTTGGTTTTACCAATATGATGTAGAGAGCAAGTTCCAATCAAAGCTGTCACTTCTGGGATCTGTTGGGCCAATTAATTTCAAGATAGAGGGGGCAGCTGAGAAAGTTCAAAAAATCTTTGTTGTTGTTGTTCCAAAGAGGTCATCTTGATAGATTTTCTCAAAGTCCACAGCACAGAATGATCTTAGAGGCTTTTTTAATCATTTTATTGGGAGCGCATACATCTCTTATCACAATCAATACATACATCCATTGTATGCAGACCACACTTGCACATTTGTTGCCATCATCATTCTTTCTTGAAATATCCTCCCTTAACCCAGGCCCCTGTAAACAGCTCCCTATATTTTCCCAACCTCCCCACTCCTCCTCCCTCATGAACCCTTAATAATTTACAAATTATCATTATTTTGTCATATCGTACATTGTCCAATGTGTCCCTTCACCCACTTCCCTGTTGTCCGTTCCCCAGGGAGGAGGTTATATGTAGATCCTTGTGAATGGTTCCCCCTTTCTACTCCCCCTTTCTTCCATCTTCCTGGTATCAACACCCTTACCACTGGTCCTGAAGGGATCATCTGTCCTGAATTCCCCTTGCTTCCAGCTCCAGTGTACATTCCCTGGTCTAGCTGGATTTGTAAGGTAGAATTGGGATCATGATAGTGGGTGGAGGAAGCATTTAAGAACGAGGGGAAAGTTTCATTTTTCAACTTTGCTACACTGTACCTTGACTGATTCATCTCCTCCCTGTGACACCTCTGTAAGGGGATGTCGCTTTCCCTATTGATGCGCTTTGGGTCCCCAGTCTGTACTCCCCCTCATTTGTAATGATATAACTTTTAGTTCTTTGATGCCTGATACCAGATTCCTTCAACACCTCAAGCACGCTTATTCTGAAGAAGGTTTAAGAAGCTGGATAAATGTACTGTTGAGGAAAAGTCACTATAAAATGCAATCAACTTGATGGCAATAGATTTATTGATGTGACATAAAGGTTTTTTTTTTCCCTTCCAAAAAATGTGTTTTATAGGCATATAATTCACATAGATCAATGGTTCAATCCCTTGAAAAAGAGCTCAAAATCACTATCACAATTAGTTTTGGAACATGTTCTTCATTCTTGTACTCATGTTTGTCAATGTAACCCCCCAAACTGAAAAACTCACTGCCGTCAAGTTGATGCCATCTCATAGACACTGGGTGGGACAGGGTCGAGCTGGAACTTTCATTCTGAGGCTGTAATTGCTTATGGGATTACAAAGCCCAATCTTAGACCCCATCTCAGAGCCGCTGGTAGTGCAAGCACATAGATCACAGCCTGATGTGTATCTACTGCACCCCACCCCCACCCCACCCCCAGGGCTTGGTACCACTGAATTTCACATCTCTTTATTTTCTGTGTGAATTCATGTTTTACAGATTGTTTTAGGGGACTGTGAAATCCAAATTACTGCTTCTTTAAATAGTAAAGCAAATATATAATTTAAAATAATTCGGGGTTGTTGTTTTTATTTTTTAAGAGTCTACAGAGAAGTTGTTAATTTCTACTCAAGTTTTCTTTCATTATATTTCTACATGTAAGTACAACTCAAGAATGCATGATTCAGTGATTAGTTTCAAAACATTATTCTAGTATAAAAGCTTTTATTACTATTGAAGTCAAGTTGAAAAGTAGTTAAAAGGGAACTGAATTTATAATAACCAGTCAGCACTCAGTTAAACTGAATTCGTTAGTAATTTTTAAAAACATATTCCTTGTACCACTAATATTAATTATTCTCATACATAATTTTGTCTTAAAGGTTGTCTTAGGTGCCATTGAGCCAGTTATGACCTGTATTAGGGATATTTGCAGAAAGAAACAAATCCAGAGACATACATATATGTATAAGAAAGAGCTTTATAACAAAGAAAATTGTATATCAAGAAAATATCCCAACCCAGTCCAGATCAAGTTCATAAGTCATATATTATCTTCTAGGTATGATACTAATCAATACTTCTCTCTTCAGACTTATGCAGCCACATGCAATTATGCAGAATGCAGGAATACCACAAGCTTTCGAATCAATGAATTGGTTCATGAACCACTTATTTAATCAAAAAGGCAAGTTTCTCCTAGCACCCCTCGTCCTTTTTTTCACCTCTACAATCATTAAATTGACAATGATTTACAATCATTAAAAAGAAAAAAAGACATTTTGAGAAGGTGTGCTAAAAATGTAAAGCCATTCCAGTGACCAAATCTGAAGTTCAGGTTGGCTCTCCTGAACTTTTCGATTTTTACTTCTGCTTCGACCTGACCTTACATATGAGCAGTTGAGGGTTACACAGTCAGCCCCTGGTCTGGTTTTGTTGCTGATGTTAAGCGTCCCTGTATTCCCTTCGAAGAAGTCCATGTGTATAATTTCCTTTTGTGTTGTGGAAGGTTACCTTCTGTGTTGTTTCTGTGAAGAAGTTGTTGTCCTGGCAAAATTCTATCACAATATCTCCAGATTTGTTTCTGTCACCAATACCATGTTTTCCAATTTCTTTTGACTTCTTTGTTTCCAACGTTCGCATTCTCATCATCAATAATGAGCAATTCATCTTGATTGTCTGGTTGATCAATTTCAGACTGAAGGCATAGATAGAACTCTTAGTTTCTGCATCACCAGCTTTAGTGGTTGTGCTTAAATTTTAGTAATAGTTTATTGATTATATTTCCTTACATCCAGATAGACATTTTCTATCACAGACATAATTCAAGGTAGATCTCAAAATACCCTTTTTGGGTGATGAACAAGAGCATTTAATACTGTTGAAGTCAAATTTAAAAGTAGATGGTAAGGTTTTTTTATTTAAAAAAATTAAATACATAGCTTTGAGAAAAGTTCCATTTTACTGACCCCCTCATATATACCACTGGATTTTTCTCCAGTCAAACCAGCTTAACACGCATAATTTTATGATTCAAAATGGTCAGTCCCAGTCAATTCAGTTATTTTAATGTCTAGAATATTTACATATATGTGCTCCAATTTGCTTTTCTTAGCTTCCAATTTTATTAGATTCATACTTCCGCACATTCAAAGCTCCAATAAATAATTGATGTTGGTATTGAGTCACTTCACAGGTGCAAATGGAAGTCTTACAGGTTTTACTCTTGCGGGCATTACCCCATCTGCTTCATGATGGTGGACTCTCTGCCAAGAAGGCAGCTCTTCCTCAGTTGCATTTTAAGGGTCTTCCTACCGGTGCGCCTCAATCTTCTGGCACGATCTCTGACAATATTCTGTTTCTCTTCATTAGGTTTCCATTGACTCACAATGTGTCACTGCTATCCATAGGTTTTTCAGTGGTGAATGCCTCTGAAGTGGACAGCCTCTTCCGTCTTTAGTATTCTTAGTCTGAACTCTATTCTGAAACCGGTTCACTGTGGGTGAACTGATGGTGTTTGAAATAGTAATGACAATAGCTTTTAGTACCACAACAACACACAATCCAAAGCAGTATAACACGCGGAGAGAAAAAAAGTAGAGAGTTTAGTAGATTAGGGGTTCTCAAACTTCAGATGCATCAGAGTCACAAAAAAAGCAAAACTAAACTATCATCCGTTGTAGTCTGACTCAGATAGACCCCATAGCAGCAGTTCGCAGCCTGTGGCTCACAACTCCTGTGGGGGTGGAATGACCCTGTCACAGGGGTTGCCCTATTCATAGCAGCAGCAAAATGACAGTTTTGAAGTAGGAATGAAAATAATGTTAGGGTTTGGGGTTCCCAACATGAGGAATTGTAAGAAAGGGAAGCGGCATTAGGAAGGTTGAGAACCACTGCCCTTATAGAGCAAAGTAAAACTGCCCCTGTGGGTTTCTGGTACTGTAGATCGTTATTTTTTTATTTATTTAAAAATTTTCTTTTTAAAATCATTTTTGGGGGGCTTATACAACTCTTATCACAATCCATATATCCATCCATTTATATATTTGCACGTTTATATATTTGCTGCCATCATCATTTTCAAAACATGTTCTTTCTACTTGAGCCCTTGATATCAGCTCCTCATTGTTTTACCCTCCTTCCCTGTCCCTCCTCTCCACAAATCCTTGATAATTTATAAATTGTTATTATGTTGTCATGTCTTACCCTGTGTGACGTCTCCCCTTGCCCACTTTTCAGTTGTCCATTCTTGGGGGGGGGTGTTATATGTAGAGTCCTGTGATTGGCTCCCCTTTCTACACCACCTACCCTCCACCCTCGCATTATCGTCTCTCTCACCACTGGTCCTGAGGAGTTCATCTGTCCTGGATTCCCCGTGTTTCCAGTTCTTAACTGTACCAGTGTACATCCTCTGGTCTAGCTGGATTTGGAAGGTAGAATTTGCATCATGAGAGTGGGGGAAAGAAAGCATTTAGGAACTAGAGGAAATTTGTATGTTTCATCATTGGTATACTGTACGCTGACTGGCTTGTCTCCACCCTGCCACCCTTTTGCAAGGGGAGGTCCAGTTGCCTACAGATGGGATTTCGGTCTGCACGTCACACTCCCCCTTATTCACAATCATTTGATTTTTTGCTCTTTAATGGCTGATACCTGATCCTATCTACACCTTATTATCACACAGGTTGATGTGTTTCTTCCAAGTGGTATTTGTTGCTTCTGAGCTAGGTAGCCACTTGTTTACCTTTAAGCCTGATGACCCCCAAATTTATCCCTTGATAGCTGGGCACCTTAAGCTTTCTTCACCACATTTACATATGCACCCTCTTTTTCTTCATTGTTGGTGAAAGGAAGGTGAGCTTCATGGAATTCCAGTTTAATAGAACAAAGTGTTCTTGCATTGAGGGAGTTCTTAAGTCGATACCCAGTGTCAATCTTCAACCTTAATACTAATCCTATAAATATATGCACATAGATTTATTTCCCATCATCACATAGAAATATATTTACATATGTACATGCCTGTATTTAGACCTCTTTAAATGCCCTTTGCCTCCTAGGTTTTTCCTTTTACATTCCTTGTCCCACTATCTTGCTCAATTTTTATTTGGTTTCAGTCATTTCTCACAGTTACATTGCCCTTGATCAAAACCTACCAGGGCTCCTTCACCCTCCTTCCCATAGGTTTTGGACCACTAGTTGTTCCCTTTTCCCTGGATTGGTTAACACCCACTTCCTTTCCTTTGCCGCCCTCTCTCCCATTTCCCCAGAACTATGTGTCCCGTTGTTTTCTCCCCCAGATTGTTTATCCAGCCTATCTTATTTAGATAGACCTGCAGAGATAACAATATGCACAAAAAAAAACAAGAGCATGCACAACAAAATAACAAAAGAAAAGGAAACAACAGCAAAAAGTCAATGTCGGGGGGTGGGGGTGGGGGGGGGAAGTCTGCAAATAGTTTAAGGTCTGTTTTTTTACCTTTAGGAGTAGTGTTTTCATGTTGAATCTGATGGGGTGCCATGCCCTGGCCCTCAGCTCTGTTTTTGGTATTCCCTCAGGACTTCTGGCTCTGCTTCCCTTGCTGGTCTGTTGCACGCCTTTAGTGTTTTGCCTTGGCATGGTGGGGTCAGATTAGGTGCAGTTCCCACACTGTGTGTCTCCAGTATTATCTCCAGTAGTGTTATAGGTCAGTGAGGGATGTTGTGTCTCATTGGGGGATGGCTCTATGTTCCTCTGTGAATTGGCTGCTCTGAGCAGGGATATTGTCCTCAAGGCTTTGGTAGGCCAGGATGTGCTTTACTTTTTATCCCTCCCCCTTCATTTGCTCTTTGTATTCTGATCAGACATAACCTTCTCCCTGAGCTGCAGATTCAGTGTTGTCCTCTGAAGTAAATTCTTTGGGGGAGGGGGGGGACGGGAGGCCTCTCTCTTGGTTCCCTGCTTCATGCTAGAATGTTGCATTCACATCTTGCAGCACCATGTTGAAGTCTGATCCCTCTTTCCTGGAGAGCTATAAACAATACCCTCTTCTTGTGTGGGTTATTGCCCTGTTCTCCCACTATCCACATCACTCTCTTCTTTCTTTTTTCCTCCCTCCTTTTTCGTTGGCTACCATATGTATTTCTAGATTTGGTCTGGCCCCTGCCATACTACCTGTACCTCACCCCAGGAATGTTTGTATACAGTAGCTTTTCTTTGGGGGGGAGTGGGGGGCAGGAGCATTGCATCACTGCCCTCTGGTGGTCGTGGGAGCCTTGCTCCTGGAGAGCTGCCACTGGATTTGAACCGCCAAGCCTGTGGGCCGCAGTCCCATACTCAACCACTAGGCCACCAGGGCTCAGCCCTAGTAGCTTTTTCCTATGTCCCTTTTGCATTTTTTGAAGCTTACCTCAGTGTACTCCTGTTGTACTTGTCCTTTTGTGCTTGGCTTACTTCAGTTAGCATAATTTCCTCCATTTATTCCCATTGGGCAATGTGCTTCATGCATTCATCACTGCTTTTTTAGGTGTGCATAGTACTCCATTGTATGTGTGTACCACAGTTTTGTAGTCCATTCACCTGTTGATGGAAATTTGGGCTGTTTCCAACTCCTTGAATTGTGAACTGTAACATAATGAACTTTGGAGCACAGATGTCTGCCTGTGGTTTGTTTCTTGCTTCTTCTGGGTATATACCCAAGTACTGTCGATCTTTATGGCAGTAGAAAACTTTGTCTTTCTTCTAAGTGTCAGCTGATCTTATTGAATTTCTGACCTTGCTGTTAGAAACTCAATTGGTTACCCACTAAGCCACCAGGGTTTCTTTAGAGTCACAAGAGATATTTATTATCAGCACAGATTGCTGGACCTGCCTCAATTATGTGCATTTCTGAAAGCTTCTCAGGTTCTAATACTTTGGTCAGAGACTTACACTTGAAGAAGCACTGGTACAATTTAATGAATGTGGAAGTGCTTTGTAAACTTTAACATTTTTGTATGTTATTTTTGGAGTAAAAGGTAGATTTCCTTTTCTTTAAATCTGGCCTCTTCTTGTTTAGGAACAAAAGGCTAAATGTGTTTGCAACAAATCATTCAGATAGATATATAGATAGATAGATAAATCATAGATAAATTTATACAGCAGGAAGGAATATTACAGCTTATTAGTCCACACAGCAGTACAAAAGACCCAGTTCAACTCACTTCTGTGAAACAGTGACTATATTGGAAGTCCTTCAACTCAGGAGGGCTGTCCAGTCCAAGGTCAATGCAGGCAGAATCCACCCATACGTAGCCAACAACTAATCATCATTATTAATCAGCAACAGAACAGGTCATCAACAGTCAACAGCTCAGGAACTTAGCGATGCAGGTCATGATAGGATATCAAGCTCAAGCAATGCAAGACAACTAGACCCACAGCCTCAAAATCAAGTGATGTACCTACGAGTAGCTTGGCAAAGCAGGCCTCAAAGGAATCTCAAGCTCTAGTGATACGATCCACGGATTGACTGCCCCACAGGTAGTGTAACTCACAAGTTGAGGCAGAGAACTAAAGAGCAAGAGAGTGAGGGGCAGGCCTTGTCGAGCCATTTATCTCTTTGCCCTCCAATCACACTACAACCTGATTAATCCCACATGTTCCCCTTTGCCAATTTGCTTCAGTAAACCTACCTATCAAGGTGCGTGCCCAGGTACTTCCTGAGTGCAAGAATGTCTCTCCTGGGCTCACCCAAGGAGTTACAATAAGCACAATCTGTCTGAGAGGAAAGCTTTTCATATCATCACTCAATGGCCAGAAAGGTCTCGATGGAGATGGAAGCCTATATAGAAACTTAAAAAGGATTTAGAACATCTATTATTAACTTTATCATTCTGCAAAGTTAAAATAATGAAACCTAACCTAACCACTGTCTTCCAGTAGATTCTGACGCAGAGCAACCCTGTGCATGATTTTTAAGACTGTAAATCTTAAGGAGAAAAGATAGCTCCATCTTTCTCCAAAATAACACCTGGTGGATTTGGACAGCTGACATCTGAAAGCCTAGTGCTCAGAGTTTAAGCTTTAAGCCACATGAAACAATGGGGTCATTATTAATTATAATTGTTAAATATAGTACATTCATCTTATATGCCATCTTCCCTTCCCTTATCAACCTACCATCGTTAAAAGTACATACACATTAAACTAATCAGTGCAAGATTGGAAAGAGTGAAGACATTGCCAGTAGTAAAATTGCTAGAGAGTAAACACATATTAAGAGCCAGTTTTTGAAAAAATGAGCAATGTAGCATTTCTTTCAGTGAATTTATTAATTATAGTTTCTATAAATGCAAGAGTTCTCTTTCTTCAAATTCTCTGAAATTGGCAGCTTTAATAATTTGATTTGTACTTCAGTGCCTACTGAGTTCCAGAATCCGGTGGAAAATGACTTTTTAAAAAGTGAATGATGAAGTAGAGAGAATCCAGAGCTCTTTCTGATTCACTTTTGAAGAAATTACTTACATTGACAGCAGTAATCAATATTATTATGAAAATCCATTTCTGCATTAAATGTGGATGCCCAAAGTAATAAGTAAGAAAGGGGTTTAAGAATTGTTAAGGGGAGAATTCCATTATCTTTCAATTTTGCTTTTTGAACTTCTTAAAGCCCCACTCATGTATATATATATTTCGTCAGCACTGGCTCTTGCCATTGTCAGAATTTGGTTGGCTTTACTAAAAAAAAATCTTTATTGGCCTTGCTATACTATTTTTTGGGGGACATCACTGCCCTCTGGTGGGAGTAGGGGGCCCAGCCTTGCTCTTGGAGAGCTGCTTCTGGATTTGAACCGCCAAACCAGTGGGCCGCAATTCCGCACACAACTACTTCACCACCGGGGCTGTCTATTTTAAAATGAAACAAGTACATAAGTTTGTGAAGTAAAGGTGAACAAAAAGAATGAAAACAAAGAAAATGCCATCATGTGTTACATTGCTGAAATATATATTTCTTTAATTTTGCATTCCTGATTTACTCTTAGTATGTATGTTTACTTGTGTTTTTTCTAAAATGGGCATAGTTATCCTTGTTATTAATGTCTTCGCTCACTTCTTTGGAGCTAGCTGTACTTTCATAATGTGCATAGCTCCTAGCTTATTATCTTGCTTTTCAAAAGAATATAAATAAAATAGGAAACAGAGCTTAAATTCCTTGATAACTAAATATTTCACAGTGAGTCTTTCTTTAGATGTGTAATTTTTATAACATGGTAGGTGGTTTGGGAGTTAATGGGATTTTTCAATGAACTTTTTGAGATCCGCGGAAACACATCACTTATTGATTTGAAGGCAGGCTGGTTAAATTCCAAACTCATTGGTTGACTGCTTGTCCTTTCAGAGATGATAGGCTATTTATGTGTTCCTTTTCTTCTGAGAACTAAGGGATGTTCTTATTGTTCTGTCTGTTTATGGAAGAGATTTATTTGTTCAAATGATCTTCTCTAGTTCAAACCTTTTGCATACAGGTAGCTTGCAATAGCAACAGCATTTTATTTTTTTATTATCATGTTTGTTTCACCCCTGTCAACTTTTCTAATGTCCAATGTGGACACTTTGGGAGCCATGTTAAGTCCATTTTCCTTATATTTACCTTTGGGCTTTTCTCTCTCTTGTTCCAAGAGACCTGCAGTCCCTTTTGGTAAAAATTTAGATTCTTAATTGAAGACATATTGAGCAGTATTAGGCATGTCCCTGTTCATCAATGATTCCTTTAAAAATGATATGCAAAGTCATTACACTTCACTTTCCGAGCTTGGTGTTTGCCAAATTGTAACTAGCTTTAGAGGCCAGGAGTAACCGTACATTGCTATTTTTAGACCCCCCCATTGACAGCATCCAGATGACAGTGAATCCCATAAACTGACAGTTTAGGGCAAGTACGCTCTTGCCTCGGGCTGAGGCGGTGAGGCACAGCCCACTCTGTCCTGGCTTGGATGCCCACACCTCCTGAGGTTGCTTGTCCTTCCAAATGATGGATCGAGTAAGGCAAGCAGCTTATGGCAGACAGACACTTCTCCACAGCCCCCAGCACTGGTGCCATTTAGCAGTCCCCTCATGCTCTTGACATTTTCAGCCCCCTCCTTCACCTTGCTCATCACTAACCATTTCCATCTTATTTCCTGTACAGAACAGTAATGCAAAATGACAGAACATATACAAGCTCCATTGCTTATTTCAGATGCTGTATTTCAGCCTGTTGACACTGTGGGCTTCATATGAGCTCAAGCATGCGGGACTGTTAGGTCTTCATTGTTCTCTGACTTTGTACAGAACACCATCAGCCATGAACTGGAATTTTCCTAGTGTTGACTGCTCCCAAAAGCTGTTGTGAATAAGGGATACTGAGTCTGTTTGAGGTGATGGAAATTTTAGAGCTGCCTAATGGTGATGGTTGTAAAATTTAGTGAATGTAATTAATGCCACTGAATTGTACACTAAAAAATGGTGAAATGGAATAGTGAGTGTAATTAATGCCACTGAATTGTACATTTAGAATGGTGAAATGGGAAATTTTAAATATATCTTACTATATATTTTTAAACAGCCACTTTAATTAAAAAAAAATGGTTTCATTTGTACTTTGCTCATTCCAGCTGGAGCTTGCTTTTTTGACCTGAAACTTTGCTTTCCAGGTAGCCATGGTGAATTTTTCATCCCACTCTCCTGGCAAGAACACCAGGTTGTCAAGCACCTTCTTCCTTGAAGGTTGCCCTTGGACTTTGGGTGACTAGAATGTTGTAACTATGCACAACTGCTACCCTTTCTCCAGGATGCTTCATAGGATGTCTGAAAATCTATTTTGGTCTGTGTGATCTCTTGAGATGAAGCTAGCTTTCATATGTATACATAAAGGATGAACAAGTTCAGTGGAGAAGTAACAGAATGCTCAGGGTTATAGTTACTTTTCAGGGATTTCATCTTCAGATTTAGTTGAAACCAACTGATCTCTTGACTTTCGTGTTTCTCAACATATCCAATAGTATTATTATGATTACATAACTGGGCCTTTAAAAATGTTGACCCCATATATTCTGTGATGTTGAATATTGACAGGTAAATCAGAGACACCAGGCTTCACAGATAATGCCTCGGATCTTTGCCAAACCATTTGCCCTGGGGTTGGCTCCAGTGCACATAACCTCATGTGTGTCAAAGGCAGGACTGGTTTTCAATCAATGCTTTTGGGGGTAATTGGGGTGTGGGTGGGTAGAAAATTGCCAGGCCTTTTTCTGAGTTATCAATCATCAATCTTTCTGTTTACAGCCAAGCCTTTAACCATTCGCACTACTCAGGAACTCCTCAGGTCTTTTCAGACAAGCTTAATCTAAGAGAGGGCTTTTGGGCCCCCCTTCCACAGGACTATTCGTAAGTAGATTTTTGTGCTTTTGCATTGTTTAAAAATTTGATGTTTTGTTTTGTCCTTTCGTGGAGTGTAGTGTGCATATGGAGAGTTTAGAGTGAACACTTCTAAATGTGTGTTCTCAAGGGTGGATGTAGAACCCAAGGAAAGGGCAAGTGTCCCACAGGCTTGGTGATGAAGGATGCGGAGATGTTAAGATATCTAGGCTCTTCTTACCCAGTAATGGAGAATGAGGCAACCCTTCACCTTATGTGGAGTTCATTGGCTTTTCTGTGACACACTCCTTTCCCAACATACTTATATCCGCTTAGGAGCAAGACCAGAGGCAAGAGGACATGCTTTTGCAGTAAGAAATATATTTTGAGGTAACAAGAAAGTCTGTGCACAGAGCAGGCAGGGGGTTGGGGAAGATTAAGAGGCAAAGAGAAATGTGTGTTTAATTAAATCATCAATGGGTTTGTAATAGAATTTTGTTCTTAAAAAGCTGTTTTTCTTCTCCTGAGAAATGGCAGGATTCTTATTTAATTTTTGAACACTTGGATTATTTTTTAATACTATGTAATGAGAAGCTACCATTACAGATGTGCTTAAAATTCTGAATTTCACTGAGAGAAAAGGAGAATCGATATTTGTACTTGTTCTGCCTCTTGTACCACCTGCATCTGTGGGCTTCTTCATAGAATCACATGGGAGTCTTTCCAGTAGCTGTATTGGACTAAAGAACGTGGCTGCTTCCTCAATAGGGGAAATTGGGAAGACAGTGTACTGAATATGCCGAGAGAGAGAGAGAGAGAGAGAGAGAGAGAGAGAGAGAGAGAGAGAAGTGTCCCTTTCCAGTTTGCAAGCTAGTGAGTGGAAATATAATCAGCATAAGCATCAGAAGACTGCCATTAGCCCAATGATTCATAAAAGGGAAGCCACTGATGTGAAAGGTTGACCTTGCAGGAAAAGGCAGTCGTCCCATGGGACACAGTGCTCTCGGGCTGCAACAGTGCCATTCTGCTGCACAAAAGGCAATGCACACTGCCTTGCCCCATTTGGTATGTGCTACATGATAACATGAAGGGTGGACTTTGCCAAGGAGTTAGTCTTGTTAGATCCCCAATTAAGTGTGAAGAGCAACATGGAACAATGGGGAGCGTGCGGGAATAGGCAGAATAGTAATGGTCATTATGGTTTTTTACATTTCATTTTCAAGTGACAATATAGTTTGCCAACCATGGTCACAGATAGCACCTTCATCAAAGATTAAAACCCCCAACCATGTCTTCTGCTGTGCCTGGTACACCTTTTCGTTTTTAATATATATTACTTTAAATCTGTGCTTAAGAAATATGCGGCTTGTCCTCTATGCCTCCCAGGCACATCTGTGTGGGTAGGGCCTGGCTTCCGGGGAGGATAGCTGGTAAGGAGGGAGGTACAAGTCTTGTTGGCACAGTTCCCAGTCAGTGCTTGCTTCAGGATCACCTGACCAGAACATTGTCCATAATGCTCTCAAAAATCCTTGGTTACCTTCCATTCGCATGTGTGTAAGTTTGAGATTTGTCAGTGTACACGCAGGCTGGGGATTGGGACATCCGAGCATAGGAAGCTATTCAGTGCTCTGGGTATCTCTTGCTATATAGCAAACCACCCCCAGATTTAGTAACTCCAGAGAATAACAACTAGGGTTTTATGAAATAGATTTATTTAACCTGTCAGTGTTTTATGAGTCAGAGAGTGACCATTCTGTTTGATTAGAAATGAGAAAAAAATTAGTATTATCAAAATTATATTCAGGGAAAGACAAAATAGTTCAAAGATATATCAGTAAAATACTTTCCATTAATGAAAACTACTTAGAAATTTTATTATTGTAAATAGCATATATTCCTATATCCACCTTTACTTGATCTCTCCACCCTTCTTCTGCCCCTTTCCCTCTAATCCATCTTCCTCTCAACTTCCCTCTTCTTTTGTTCCTATTCTCTCCCCGCCTTTTTTTTTCTGTTCCCTCTTTCCCAGACCAAATACTTGGATTCTTGCCTGTAAGAAAGCAAGTTGAAAAGCCGATGGAAAAGAAAACATACATTAGTATCATACACACAAAGTAATACCTCCCTGCCACCGTTGCAATAATTGAACGTCTATTTGTTTTACTTTCCAGTAGAAGTGAGCCTGAAGACTTCTGCTGGAATAAGCGTGGGGCCGCCTGGTACAGTGAGACATCGAATAAGGCTATTACAGAGACTGAATTCACCCAGATAGTTCTTCAAGATCGTGTTCCCGCTCAGTCTCAGTCCCCTGTGTCAGGAATGCAGTCTAAGACTTTGGTGTCTTAAGATAAGCATTCTTATTTTTACTTAATCTTCCTCGACCAATATTTTACCTCCTATTTTCAATGTAGGCAATTTTCACAGTGGTTTATATTTATACCTTATTTTATTTGAGGGTGCCTTGGCAATCCACAGACTTCTTTAGGGCACTAGTACATAACAGAGTGGATGGGAAGGTATTGCCAGAAAGTCTTAAAAGCAGAGACTAGTGGTTTTAGGATTTGCCTAGGATATGACACTGGAAGTGAGGGTGTCATTTCTGGCCATAGTTCAGGTGCACACTAGTTATTTTGATTGAAGCATGTCTGCAGTAAATAATACTAGAGACCAACTCTCTTAATAAACCCAGCTGGGAGGAAATTAAGCCGAGTCACTTGACTGATGCCAAACCGTTTCAGGTGTTCACATTTCATTAAAGCTATGTGTTGTCTCCCAACCGTTGTATCTACATGTTGTGTCAGGCATTTCAAATTAATCACACTCATAATTAATAGTAGTAGTAATTAGATTGTCATTTTATTATGGTCTTCCATATAACAGAGCACATGGAGAGGCAAGAAAAATGAGGAGAGACATTGAGGCCTACATAATAGATGTTCGTTTGTTGACTTACCAAAATAAGCCAACAGTACCGAAGTTTTATTTCAAACCAATTTCTACTTTTAAAAGCTATAATTGAGACAGTGTTAACATGAAGTAGAACTCTCCTTGGTACTAATCTACCCCACTACCCTAAATTTTTTTTAGGGTACCCTAACTGCTTTTATGAGGATAGCATTGCAAGAGTGATTCTTATTCAAGTTTACCAAGATTACTTTTGATAACTGCAAAGATGCCAAGGAATAAATATGTGATTTTACATTTCCTAAAAGTTTAGTTGAGTTACAGATTCATATGTGTAATAAGTGAACCAGAAGTTTGGTGTTTTAAAACAAATGAATTATTAAATAGGTTTCAGACAAAATATTTTTAAAATAGCTTTTTGAATAGGCCTTGCAAATCTAAAGAGACACTTGGTAAACTACCCATGGGCTGACAAGAAAAGGACATTTGCATGGAAGTCACTTTTCAGCCATGGTTTGCCCTGGAATGATTTTAAATGATTGCATAATGAGGGCATAAAGTTACAGGGCTACATATAAACTGCATGGTACTTAATAAATTATTCATGCTAGCCCAAAGGTATAATTATTCAGTGAAATGAGAGCTGAGAAAATTAGTTCTCTATTAATGCTTATTTATACTGATATATATTTTTCTTTATGTGCACATATATTCCTGTTAGATAGAACTTAAAAGAAACTCATGAACCTTCTGTGTTTGCTGCCAAAATGTCAAATCAGGCTGGAATTCCTAGGGTCGAGTATATTCATTCTTTTTTATTTTATTATCATTAGTTTGTTAATAGCCAAATTCTTCCTTTGATTTTCAAGGGAAATACAGTTCTTACTAAAGCAAGAGTCTTACTGGGAAGCACAAGAGCAGTAAGGAACTATACCAAATCCATATCCATGCTTCTAAACCGTTGCTGCGTGTCGTATTTAATGGAGAGTCCGAGTGACACAGTTTGCTTCGAAGCAATTGTGGGTATTCCCACTCCTCCCACCATTGTAATCCACAGCCTAGCACCTTCAATATAGATCAGGAATCCTTATTATTGCCCTTCTTTGTCTGATTATGACATAGCATTCAATTAACAATATTTAACACATTTTAATTCAAAACCCCCTTCTCTACTCTTCTCAGGATGATAACCAGGGTGACTCTTTGAAAATATTAATTCCGAGCACATGATGCCTCTGCCTAAAACCTCCAGTGATACACTGGAACTCCCAGTCTTTCTGGGGCCCTTTGAATCTCCGCGTGCTGTGGTCTGCTACTTCTGTGGCTCCTTTCCAATTTCTCTGCCCCTCCTCACCTGCCCTGCAGCCATGGTCCTTCCTGTGCATGCAATAGCCAACAGCACTCCCTACTTGCAGCCTGTGAGGCTACCTAATAAAAGATAACAATGGGCTTACTTGTGTTTATCTACTAATATGTGGAGAATAATTTCACCTTTTTGACTGCATCTGCTTCTCTCCCTCTTTCAATCCCATGGCACCTTTCTACAGAGTGTTTCCATTCACATTTACGATACCAAACAGGAGTGGAATGCCCAGGAGGCAAAGCAAACTTGTGTCTGAACCAGAGGATCTCTGTCTCCTGTTCAATGATGTGTTCCAAATGTGTTGAAATAATGCCTGGCACGTGTGAGGAGCTCTGTCAATATTTGCTGAGGGGATGATGTACTTGTAGATCTGAAATGCTGTCTTCTGCCCTGTTGTATATTGGAGAGTTCTCAAGCACCATAGTGTGAACACCAAATGGCTAACAGATTTATTATTGTTGAAAATTAGGAGGAAATAAGATTGTAGCAGGAGAATTCCTTAAAAAGCCAGTAGATTCAGAACTAAAATTCAGCACAGCAACTTTACTTCCCCCCAACCTCTAAACGTTCTGGCCCTTGCGGTTCTCAGTCCCAGGGAAAAATTTTGTCTCTGCTTCGGAGCAGTGATAACGGAGTGAGGACCATGAAAGCATGGATAGTGAGTTTGTAGCTTGATTTGGATCACAGTCCTGCTCATTTTTAACCTCAGTAAAGCTCATCAGCCCCCATAGGTGTCTGTTCACGGGCATGTCTGTCTGGACACTCAGAGTTTCTGAACAATGGTGATAGCCATCACACGATTGGTCGGTAGAGCGTGTACTTGCCCCCTGGGGATGGGTCAGAGTTTGTTGAAAACTGCACAGCAGGAAGCAGTGAAGCAGAGGGAAGCTTGGAAGAGTTAAATGTCAGGGATAAGGCTAAAAGGCAATGAGCTGCATCTTGTTTCGGAACCTTCTTGATATACAGCCTTGTGTCTTCTCTCCCCTTGAGTCTCTTGGCACAAGTGAGAGAGTTTGGGGACAGTATCTCATTATCTCTTACCTTAATTTTCATCTAACTGGTTTAAATTACATCCTAGATGATCATAAAATTAGGCTTTGATACCACACTGGCTTATAGAAATGTAATGTGAGCCACAATTGTGATGTAAAACTTTCTAGTAGCTACATTTAAAGGAATGTATTTCAATGATAGCAGCTCTAAAATGTTATTTAACCAAGCACATCTAAAATGTTATAATTTCAGTATATAATCAGTATAAACCTTACTGATAAGGTATTTGACGTTAATTGCTCTTTTTTTCCTTGACTTTTCTAAATATGGGATATACTTTTATCTTTGCAACATAATTTGAACTACCCACATTTCAAAGGCCGATGGTACCATACTAGGCAGTACAGCTATAAATAATTCACTATAAGATAAAATCTTAACTCTATTTAGATTCTCTTCCTTTTTGGGAAAAAGCTTGTGTTGATTCCTACCTAGTTTATATTTAGTTTATCATGTATGCTGCAGAGTTCTCGATATTATAAGGTTACACTATGGAACACAAAGAAACATGTAAATTATCCTCTAGATGGTTATGACCACAACCAGTCATAAAAGTTGCATTTTGCTTTAATATTTGGTGTATCAAATAGCAAATACATATCTAGTAGCAACTGAGAAGACTTGAGATCAATGTCCACAAACATGTAGCAGTATTGTTTCATATTACTATACACATTAACTATCATAAATATACTTTAGTATTTAATAACAATTATTTAATATGTCCTCCATTTACTATTATGATTAATAGTTAATCCTGTTAGACTTGCATATGTTCATTTATATGATTAAGATTGTTTGATACATGAAAGCCAAGATAGATAATCCTTCTGAAATAATGACAGGAGTAATCGTTCCCTGAAGTTATGTCAAGAGGTGGGGGGGGGATGGGGGGGCTGATAGCATTGATGACTTTATAACCGCACTTGAGGGGAGTAGACAACATAATTGTACGTGAATAGATATATTGGATAGTATAAAATAGGGCAAATAAAATAAGGGTTCCTGGGGCCTAAGGTGGAGGAGGGAAGAGATAAAGGGGAGCTGATATCAAGGAGTTCAAGAAGAAAGAAAGCATTTGAAAATGAAATGTGGTAGCAATTGTACAATACTGTTCTAAGTGATTGAACTATGGAATGTTATAGTTGTCAGAACTCCCAATAAAATGATTTTAAAAGTAAGTAAAAAGAGTTTTTAGATATATTTGCTTTTTTGTTTTTTGTTTTTGTTTTTTGGGCATCACTGGCCTCTGGTGGTGGAAGTAAGAGGCCCAACCTTTGCTCCTGTGGTGCCGCTGCTGAAATTGATCCTCCATCCCAGTGAGCCTCAGTTCCGCGCACAACCACTACGCCACCGGGGCTCAGTCCTTTTTACTTTTTTGTATTTTGTAACATCATTATCATTTCAAACTGAGTTTATGATTGTAAAAGGACATCTCAAAGGAAGTTTGCGTATCAAATACTCAAATTTAATCCCGAAGATACTCTTCTAAGGATAATCTTGCTTTGGTAAGTGTAACCTGATCAACTCTAGAAAACGAATGAAAGTTGTAATACATACTAAGAGTACTGCATTGATTTTTGATAACCATGATGAATAAGATGGAAGAAAAAGTGGTCCTTAAGCTCAGGAATAGTAACGGTGCATTAAAATTATTTTAACATTATGAGCCAAAAAGATGATACTCTCAGGTGAAAAACAAACAATTGTTACTTAACGTTAATAAAATGAAGTTAAAATTTTAAAGTGTGGAAATGAATTTGAGTTTCCAGTTCTCTTTTCGATCAGGTCTTTAAACATCGTGGGCCTCCTTGTGCTGTTTTTTGACCTCATCTCCAATTCAGAGAGACAAGTAATTATATACACACCAGCTAAATGTCTGGTAAAATCTTCAGGCAAAACTGAGTTGACTTGTGTGGAACTGAATTTAAGAATACTTGATGGAATATTGCTTCAGTCTCTGAATGCTTGTCAGCTTGCATTTATTACAGTTGCTTCCATTTCCAGGATGTGCGCTTTGGTCCTGAGAGACTCTCCCCTGCATCTCTCTTCTTTTTTCTAATGACTATATATCTCATATTTCTGAAGGGGTCGCCATCAAGCCATTAGTCATTTCTTCACTCTCCAATGGAAAACAATATTATAATCTACCTGAAATTCCTTTTTGATTATATCTGAACCACTGCCTTCTGATGAAGAAAATATGTGATAAAATATGGGAAACTCTTTTAGAAGTTGCACAAATGGAATATATAATATGTAATATAAGACAAATATTTATGAAGTGTCTGAAAGAAAATTATTAGATTCATAGAAAAATGATTCAATTCAAAGTTAACTGAATCTATTATTAAATGTCATTGCAGCCAAGTCTGGTTTCCATTTGATGTTGTGATAGCACAGTCTAGGGTGTGTTAGGCTGACTTCTGTGAAAACCAAACCAGTTACACTTATATGTATAGGTAAAGAAAGTCATTTATAACAAGGACGTTGTTCACTAGTTCTACAAGTAGTTAGGTCCAGTCTAGTTCAAGCCCCTGGGTGAGATGTTAAGCTGGAGGCTTTTCCAGACTCATGTAGCTGCCAGGGCTGAAGACTCAGAATGTGGAAAGATGAGCTCAGAAGTAAGAAAATCACAGGCTGGTGGAGCTTCAGGCACAGGAATATAGAGGTCAGGTTGGTGACTGTAGAACTGGGTAAATGCAAGGTTTGCAGGCAATATGGCTAACCACTGACAAAAGTCCAAAGAATCTGGTTGATGAGGCAGATGTGAGATCCAGGACAGCAAGAACAGACAAACCTTTTCAGAGTATCAGTTTCAATAGGAGTAGCCCCCATGCCAGGCGATAATTCTTATTGCATCAGAATCATGATATAATTAAAGAGGTAGCACTCCGCTTCCTCTTCCCACAGCTGTTTACAGCAGATTGTATCATTGTATATATCGTTGGTGAATTAAATGTCAATAAACTTATTGAGAATTGACTGGAGAAATGTATCTTTTTACCCAGGAACATGTCTGATTTCTCAATCTATTCAAATTTTCACTTTAGAATTTTTAGAGAATTAACTACAATCCTTCATTTTTGCCAAAATTATTTTATGTAAATATGACCTTTAAAATACCTATTTATTTTTATTTAAGTAATTAATTTATTTTTAATAGGACCTTTTTTGGGGGAGGGCATCACTGCCCTCTGGTGGTCGTGGGAGCTACCCAACCTTGCTCCTGGAGAGCTGCCACTGGATTTGAACCGCCAAGCCTTTGGGTCACAGTCCCGCACTCAACCCCACTGGGGCTCAGCCCCAATAGGACCTTTTAAAGACATCATCTTTCCAATAGATGGTTGCTGGATGATTGCAAAAATTCTTGATATAATCCCTATTTTATAATTACTTCTCAGTCAGATATCTTGAGCTATCTCCTAATAAAAGCAACATTTCTTCTGATTTCCAATAAAAAGAAGCAAGCTAAATAATTAAAGGATAAATATAGATAAGATTGGGAATTTTAGATGGTAACCTCTTTGGGAGCTGGCATCTCCAAATCTGACAATCTACATGAGTGTTAAAGTTTATAAATGCTTCATTCACATTTGCCAAACCTACAAGGACAAGTTGGTTAACTGAGATAAAGATTGTTAATTTATAAATGTAATATCTTAAATCAGAATCTCCCTTCTTAAAGCATTAAGCCTTAATTTTTCCTAGATTAGATTAAATGACACATAATCTCATGGCTGAAAATTAAACTATTACTTCCTCAAAAACCATTTTCTAAAGAAATGAAGTTTACAAACTCAACACATTCTGGAATTTATGTTCACTGAAAGTTTATTGCTTCCTTGGGATTATTAATAAAGAAAATAAATTATATATTTATGATTTGTATACAAGTTAATGGGGAAATTTAGCAAAGTGATATTTCATTATTTAGAAATAAATCTTTGAAAATATTCATATTAGAATATTTTAGATTAAGACTTTTTGCCATGGTTTAATCAATTATGGCTCTTGCCATAGTTAAACTTTACTAAAAGAAAATTTATATTGGCCTTGATTTACAGTTTTAAAAGCTAAATAAATACAAGAGTAAAATTTTTGGAGTAAAGGTGAATAAAAAGAATGAAAAGATTGAAAATGCTATCATTTGTTAAATAGCTGTACTTTCCCATCACAAATGAAAAAGTATTCTGTCATATTGTGAAACTTTGACCAAAGGAAAGAAGATTTCATAACCTTCCCCTGTTTAAAAATTTTGACCAGAACACATATTTCTCAAGTACTCAGCCCAATACAAATTAAATGACTTTATTAAAAATGTCAGAATGAAGAGATGGACTCCAGCTGAGGTGTCTTTGTGTGCCCTGGGGCGAGGTGGAGAGAGGGGCTAAGGAGAGGGCACGGTCACTACTAAGAGGTAAATTGTGAACTAAACAGTCGATTGGGTACTTTGTTAGTTGGGGTAGAGTAGAAAAACAAATTCATAAACAGGCATATGTATATAAAGGAGGTTTATATACAAGGGGAATGGAACATTGAGAAAGCATCCCAACCCAGTCCAGTCCAAGTCCATAAGTCCAATATTAGCCCAAATGTCCGACACCAATCCATAAATCCTCTTCAAACTCACGAACCACATGAGGACAATCACAGGCCAGTGGGTGTAGAGTCTTGTGTCCATGGTGGTGAAAACATCGCAGCCCTGGAAGGGGCCTCTTGTGGCTCCTCAACTATCTCAGCACTGGCAGGAGTCTCTATGTGACTTTTCTAGCTTCAAAAGGTCTGGTTCCATCAGGATAAGACCATGTTGCTTCTCCTCCGAGATGTTTTGCAGAGTCAACCTTGTGTCTTATCAATAGAGCATCTCCAAGGGACTGAGTCATAAGTCTCTCACCTCGAAGAGGGAAATAGGGTGAGATTTCCCAGTATTCTCAGGAGTAGGCCATGCCCATACAGAGGTCTCATTGGGTATCTCCAGATTGGCAGAGCAGACTCCACCCCTACACTCCCAATCCTCAAATAGATACCAGATTAGTGACTGCCACAGGCACCATTAACTTCAAATTGTATGTGAATAGAGTTTCCTGGAGCCCATGCCCTAGCTGTATGCCCAACTTGGCTATGTTGATAAGCACTTACCACCAGAGTGTCTAATACAGCGTCCTAAGGTTGGGAGTGTACTCCAGGAGATGCTGGTTGACCAGGTGTGCTCATCCAGATTCTGTGACATCAAGAAACATCAGGGTTTCTATATAGCCAACACTGATTGCCTTAACTGAAAGGGGTTACACCAAAAACTTGAGTATTGGCTACTCCCAGGCTAAAAGATATAACAGGCTGAGAGAATGGTGAAGCTCATTATGAAACTTGAATCTCTTTAGTTTTCCTTGTGTATTCTTTAACAGTTTGTCTCCATTCTGGTATGATTGTCTTCTGACTAGTACTGTAGCAGGGGAAAATGGTGCAAAGTAACAAGAAAGACAAACAGAACAAGAGAAAGAGTAGAGGAATAAGAATATACATCAGAAGGTAAATTACTTCACAATCAGAAGAAAATTACAACTCATAGTTCTTCAAGGAAATAATGATGAATAAGTTTTCTGAAAGTAGAGTTTGAAGAAGAAATACATATGATAAAAGAGAACACATGAGAGTTGGAAAGTGAAGTGACCAATTTCAGTAAGGGATAAAGCAAAACTATTTCAATAAGGAAGAAAAAGTTGTCATGGTTAATGTCAGATAACTGCAATATCTTATTGTCTCCAAGTAGATCCAGTCTTTGTTTTGTTCCAGATGTGATGACACATCTTCAGGTGATTGGAGCATGTTGAGTTTCCTAGGAAAATCCCAAGTGGAACTGTGTGAGACTGTGTAGGTTGATTGTTTATTCTTTCAGTTTTTTGTGTGTACTGAGACAGTTTTCATTCACCTTGAGTAGTTATCCAAAGAAACATCTGAGTACAAAACTTCTACAGAGTTGCCACCCATATATAAAGCTCAGAACCAGATTCAAAAAATTCAGAACTACCTAAGCATTCCCTCCACTGTAGAGGGAATTTACTGAGTCAGAGGGAAAAAATTTAAGAAGATGTCTAGACAATGAACTGGTAGGAAGAGAGAGAGAGAAAGAGAATATTCAAAAATAGCTAATTCCAAGTCAGATGATAGCTATGGAAAAACAGTTCATGCAAAGTTAACAAAGGAATATACTAATAAAGAAGGGAGTGTAACAATACTCAGAATGCTGAAGAGAGTATAATACTTTTTTATATCCTAAAAATTCCAAGACAGGGTTGAAGTAGAGAGCAAATGTTTTGAGAATAATGAGGGAAACAAATCCATAAATGTCCTTGACATACAATGGGTGTATGGATGAATTATGATAAGAGTTGTATGAGCACCCAATGAAATGATTTTTTAAAAAGAAAAACTATAAATGTGTAACAAGGTCCCAATCATTATAGCCTAAGAGTGTTGGCAGTGGTTCCACTGAGTTGATTGTGACCCTGTGTCCAACAGACTGAAGCACCGCCCAGTTCCGAACCTTTCTCCCCATTGGTCTTATATTGGAAACCATTGAGGCAGCCTCTCTATCAATCCATTTTGCTACGAGCTTTCCTCTTTTTCTGCCCTCCTTCTGCTTTACAAAGCATGATGTCCCTTTCTAGGGATTGGTCTCTTCTGATAACACGTCCCGAGTGTTGGGCTTGACATGGTGCATGCTGGGAAAAAGATGGATATGAAACTGAACAGTATAAACTTATACTAAGAAAAGGAAACAATGAACAGTATTCAAATAAGGCAGTATTTGGATGGCAAGAGGAATAAGTTTTCCAACAAAAGAGGTGAAAAGTTTCCTATTTCCAAGAATCTTTTGTTTTGTACACCAAGTACAGAATCAGACATGGTAGAAGGACAATAAATTAATAAAATAGTGCATTGGATAAAACTCTACTTATGTAGACTCTTCATTATGTTTCTGTGAATAAGTACAAATGAAGCCAAAAACTATAGTTTTGCTCAGTTAAATGAAAAAGAAATAATTCAAACCTTGGTTGCTTCAACAAATTGAATGTGGTAAAGGACCCAGTCCTTTCCTTTAAGTGAAATTTTGCCCTAAATTTAATGCTTGGACAATATTGGTATGAATGTGGTAATGATTATGTGTTGAAACTATCTGCCTCCCTAAGCTGTGTCTTGAAATAACAAATTCAGTCAACTTGAAGGAGAATATAAGGTAAATCAGCATTAATAAAAGAATCTCACTTTGGAAAACAGTTTATTCTTTTAGTAGGGCCATCCAATTATAGATCTTTGTTTTCCTTAGTATCTTCACCCCCCAACCTCCACCCCCAAGTTTTAAGAGTGTTATTTTTGCTGTACAACTGAGTTTGCATTTCATATCATCGCACAAGTGTCCTGGAAACTGCAATCAATGCCATAGACATCCCGATATGTTCAGGGGAAAACTGAATAGCACTGGATGTAAGAGAGCCCTCCACTCAAGGCAGATAGCGTGAGCACAGAGCCCCAAACCTGAGAAAACCAGTAACTCCAATGCATTTTGACAAAAGCAGAAACATAGATGGCAACTGATTGCAAAGTGTGTAGTCTCCAGCGTTTTGGAAGCTCATCAGTGTCACTAACTTTTTCCCACTTCCCTAGTGAAGACAAACTCATTTGGAACATATTTGCATGGAAGCTCATCAGTGTCACTAACTTTTTCCCATTTCCCTAGTGAAGACAAGATAAACTCGTTTGGAACGTATTTGCAGAATAGATGCCTGCTCCTCTCATCTCTTGGTTTAAGACTATTTTTACACCTTGCCTCAGACCCAGACTATATCCTTTTTAAGATACCCAGCAGCTCATAATCTTGACAGTGAATGGAAGTGCTTTTTTCATTGGTGAACTGTTACACGCGTGCACATTGTTCAAAGGGAGAAGACTTCACTCAGGCTCCGCTCTAGTTGTCTGAATATTTCTTTGAAGTTTTCAGAAGCTCAGATTAGCAAATACATACATCTTGCCTTATTTTTTTCAACATTTTCAGCCAGTTCTTTGGCTGTCAGAAAGTACAAATTATATATTGTTGTTGCCATTGTTGAAAATTTCATTAATTTCCACTAGTGGTGGGTCAGTAGACAGATAACCTCTTGGTTACTTGGAGTTCCCTGACATTAAGGGGAAAAAAATTGCTATGTTGGTGACCATATGGGATGTGATTATCTCCCTTTGCAGTATGTTGAGGATCATTAGTTAATCTTCTGTCTTTAACTGACTTATGCTGTATCTTGATTGCAAAAGATAGGTTTTATACTAAATCACTTTTACTGAATACTAAACATTCATCCAGTCTCCATCACTCACCAAAGTTTCATGTTTGAGCTCCCTTTCCAAGGAAAAATGACTGGTTGATGTCTCCTCTGGAGGGGTTTCCTATTATCTGGAATATATGTCTGTGAAGGGGCTGATTGTTATGAAATTACCAGTATCAGTATAATTGATTCATATACATGTTATATATGTATACAGTATATGCATGTTTATTTTATTTTCTCATGTTTATTTTCTAATAACTTTTTAAGTGACTAGAATGTTCCAGATTATTTTGAAGTCCGAATGATATACAGGAGAAGATTTTTGTCAAATTCTATAAAAATACTTTTTAAAGTCCTTTTTTAGTATTTTTGAGAGGCATGATAAGCCTGTGAACTAATATAAACTTTCTGTACTTTAAAACAGATTTAATAAATCAAGTATAAGACAGCCATAATAATTATCTGGGAATTTAATTTGGGATTAGAATTTTATTTTATTATAACTGACACTTCCTATATAAACTTAATTTAAAACACTACGTATTCACTCAATTTTTAATCTTTCAAATCTAATAAAAATGTAATTGAAAAAAGTTCTCCAAGGAAGCAACTGATAGAACTCTACCAAATTCCTCTTTGAACATATGCTTTTGGAATTCTTTGGTGAGTAGTAAGTGACTTGTAGAAGAGAAGCACTTTTCCTCTATGTTCATATTGAGTGTTTGTAAAAAAAAAAATATTGATCATTGTTTTTTACACTGTATGCTTTAGAAGATATAATGTTTAGTATTTATTTACATTAAGTCAAGACAATCCACCAGATTTCATTTTTTCCCCCACTGGTGGCAGAGTGGTTTTGCATTGGAAGGCTAACTACAAGGTCAGTAGTTTGAAACCACTACTCGCTATTAAGGAGAAAGATGAGGCTTTCTCCTGTCCTAAAGAGCTATAGTCTCAAATCCAGAGGGGCAGTTGTCCTATAAGGTGTTTTATAAACTTGCTTTCAGCTAAAATTGAATGAATGGTTATGAATTATCTATGGGAGCCCCGGTTGTGTAGGGTTATGTATTGCATTGCTGACCACAAGGTCAGTTGTTTGAATCTACCACTAGCTCCAAGGGAGAACATTGAGGTTTCCTCTTTTCAATTTACAATTTCTGAAACTCTATGTAGGATCACTATAAATCAAAATAGACAATGGAAATGCGTTTCTTTCTTGTTATTGTTTAAAAGAGACCATAGTTTTAAAGAGTTGGTGAGAGCTGCAGCCCGTAGAAGACTTGGCTTTCTGGTTAATTAATATCTTTCGTTGGTTTTTGCTTTGTTAGCGGGTATCCAGTTGATTCTGACACATAGCGACGCCATGTACCACAAATCATTGGGTTGTCCTGCTCCAGATTCACAACTGTACTTAGGTTTGAGCCCCCTGTGGCAGTCACTGTGCTAATCCATCATGTCACAGGACTTCCTGTTTTCCCACTGCCCCTCTACTGTATCAAGCTTGATGTCCTTTTCCAGGGACTGGCCTCTGCGGGACACACATTCAAAGTGAGGTAACATTTCACCATCTTTGCTTCTAAGGAGCATTCTGCCAGTCCTTCTTCCATAACAGTTTGTTCTTTTGACTGTCTATGTACTCTCAATGTCCTACTGCCCCTACTTTAGACCCTGATTGCATTAAGACAGAAACTTCTCTATTTTTTTTCTCAACATGTGCATCGTCCTTGATATATGTTTCTGGCCCATTTCTCTGAGTAAAATTCAAATTTTTCCTTCACACCACCTTATCTTTGCCACTCTAAAGTTTATGTTATACTATTTTATACAATGCTAAGCTATACTATATTATATTATACAATTTTTAACATACAGAACCTACAGGTCTACATGTAGATTTCCCAGACTGTAGCACTCAAGAGTTGGAATCAATTTCATGAACAATTGAACTCACTGCCACCAAGTTGATGCCAGCTTCCAGCGACCCTGAGGCTCCTGTGAGTCCCTGAGATTGCAGCCGTTTGACTGGAAAAGCACCTCTTTCTCCCACACTGGCTTCCAGCTGTGGACCTTGCGGAAAGCAGCCCAACATGTAACCACTGTGCCACCAGCTTATATAAAATGCAAAAGGCTTTAAAATTTCTGAGGAAAAAAAATGAAAAGAGTGGATTTCATAAACGAGACCAGGCTTACTGGTTGGATAGAGACTGGTGGAACCCCCAAGCCTATGACCCTTTTTCATTCTTCAGCTCTGAAACTAAACCCACTAGTCAGAATGCTCAACCATTTACAATCAAAAGGACAACATTTATTCAAGGACCACGCACAGATGTTAGAAAATAAGAAGGAATGGAAACAGAAAGTGGGATAAAATGATGGTGCATCCATATAAACAGCATGTATATAATAAGCAAGTGAATGTCAAACTGATAATGTGCTCTCTAGACCTTCACTCAAATCACAATAAAAAATTAAGAGATAAAATTTCCACAAACTTTGATGTTCCTTTATATTATATATTACAACATTATATTATGCTATGCAGATGTACAGCATTAAAAAATGGAAGGCCCTTAATGAAATGGTATGGTAGTTGCATAATCTGGTGTCAGTTTGAGATTTGGGAGGATTAAGAGTAAAGAGATGAAATCTTATCAGTCAACCGGGTCATAGCCAATGAGACCCCTGTGTGGGCATGGTATTCTCCTCAGGATTCTGGAATACTCATGTATTTCATGAAATACTCATGTATTTCATTTTTTTTAGGCAAGAGACACTCTCACCCTGTTCACTGCCTTGGGCACACTCTACAGACAAGGCTAACTCCCTGTGAGACATTTCTAAGGAGAAGCTGGATGAAGCTTCCCTGAGGCAGTCAGAATTTTGGAGTTGAAGGAACCCTGTGGGGGACCCCTGCCAGCACTGAGAAGCTTATGCCACTATTGGATCCACAAGACTTCCAACCCACTAGCCTGTGATCTTCCTGCACTTGGGGTCATTGTATGTGTTTCATGAGTCTGAAAAGGACTTTTTAGATTGGTATCAGATGTATGTGGGACTTGACCTGGGCTGGGCTGGGATGTTTTCTCAATATGCAATTGCTCTTGTGTGTACTGTATTTGTCAGACCATATGATGCACTTTTCCCCCCAAAGTGGGGGAAAAATGAAGGTGCATCTTATGGTCCCATGATATGATACCCCAGAACATTTTAGTATACTGGTACTATTTGAATCAGAATATTTGTTTCTTGTTTACCTGCTTTAAAAAATAGGTGTGTCTAATGGTCAGGTGTGTCTGATGGTCTGAAAAATATGGTAAACTTTCTCATACACATATGAGTGTCTAGGAATTTGTTTCTCTAGTCTACCTGAAGTAAAACAGATTGATTGAAGCAGTGGCACATATATAGAAAAAAAATGTAAAGATTCTGTAGGAGTGACAAATTTGGGGTTGTGTACATTATGTTTTACTACATTTTTCAACCCTTGTTTTTATTTGTTATTTCCAAAATAATTTAAGTTTGCTATTACAAGAGGTAGCTATCACCTTGAGGCTTACATCATTAACACTTTGGCTTGTGTCTTCTTACATATATCTCTATGTTTATACAAAGGAATATAAATATATGAAGTTCACTCTTATTTTGCATAAATGGCATTATGTTTCATCTAATACTTCTCAAAGTGGTCATTTTTATTACAGTGAGTATTTATTTGGTGAAACATTTTCTCTCTCAGCATTTTCATGTGTGCAAAATTCATTGATATTAATTATATTCATCATGTAATGATATTCCAAAACATCTTTGCTGGTCAATAGATATTGATCTCCATTCTTTTTATTGCAGCATAATCATTTAAGCCCAGATATATATAATGTTTTTCAATTCATGAATACTGATTTCATTTCAAGTTGTTTCTTGTAGTTACTTTTAAAAAAAAGCAGATACTGTTTTAAAGCCAGAGTGTTATAATGCAGGTCCTCATAGTGTGGACGCTTTCACTTCGGTGAGACCGATTCCTAAAAGTGGGTTTGTTGAGTCCCAGGATGCTTGCAGCTTTATTATTAGCACTAGTATCAATAGTATTCTATCTGAGCAGGATGTGGCACTACTGCTCCCAGGAGCATGGTCTGGGCTGAGTTTCCCACACCATTTCCAGCAATGGGTGCTTAATTGAAAAACAGACCAGAATCTTTTCCTGCTCCAATCCATTGTATAAAACATGAGAGTATCTCTTACTTTTGCCTTTTCATTTCTTAGTATACACTGTATCATATAATAACATGCTTTGTTGCATTCTCTTCCTCCTACGTATGTAGCAGTTACTAACTGCTGGTATTTAATAAGTATAATGGATACCATTGTGAATATATACTAATTGTTCATTTTTTAAAACTGGAGATCATCCTCCTCTGTCATGTTAAATCACTTATGTCTGCTCAAAGTCATTACATCTATTTTCATATTTGATTTCTATGAGTGACCAATAAGGAACCTTCAGATGAGGGATGCTAGTTGGAAATATTTCATTTCCTGAGAGATCTAAATGAAAATTAACCCTAACATTTTTATTAAAAGTTATGACTTTCTGATAGGCCACATGTGCATAAAACACTGTGGAAATGTTGTTCCTAGGGGTCATTGGGTTGGATCCAACTCAGAGTGGCCATGTGACATCGGAGCACTGAGGTCTTTGCTCTGTTTTTGAAGCTCCTGTACATTTCCAAGCCCGATGTCCTTTTCCAGGGACTGATCTTTCCTGATACCATGGCCAAAGTTTGTGAGATGACGCCTCTCCACCCTTGCTTCTAAGGAGCAGTCCGACCATAGGCTTTCAAGTTCATCTCTATTTGCTCTTTTGAAAGTCTATGTTAAAAAAAAATTTTTTTTAAGTCTATGTTCAGGTACCAAAAGAGCACAATAAAGTGTCTTGGGGTTCCCATTCTTATCATTGTTATCTATAGTTTGCTGGCTGTGATCCATGTAATTTATAAATTAAACTAGATAATAAGTTTAATTATTCATTTATTGGGGAATCCTATGCGGGAGACTGTGACTGTGACTGCTAAATGTTTCGTATGTAAAGGACTCCCGTGTGGTGAAAGGGGCAGGTAATGAGCAGTGCCCCTTTTATAGTATAGTGCCAGGGGGCGCACTGACAACAATTGTGTGTCCCAATACAAGGCCAGTCATGTGCACAGGACGTTGCCCAGAGCAGCATTCCATATTTAGGTTTCTGTGACTAGGCTATTAGTGTCTTATGCCAAGTCCACTCGTTAATACTCAACCTACTGAATAAAAAAAATAAAAATATATTGTCATGAAGTGATGAAGGGAATTAATGTGTTACTGTGCTTCCTGTTTGTAAAGAGTGACATTTTTAAATAGACAAAGGAAAAGTGTCCCACGTGTTAGAGCTTTGGGTGCCTCTCCTGTGCAAATTCGCACAGATAAATGCGATGGTTTTGAGAAATCCTTTACTGTTTTACCTGGGAAACTGAGCAGAGGAACTAGGAGAGGAGGAAATGAGGGGTGCACATGCTTATTCCCTGGTAGTGTGGAACCTGTGTGCTTTTTGAAAAGAGTGAACTTCATCATTCTCTTTGCACAGCCAACCTTGCCCTACCAATAGCTTCAGCGAGTTCTGTGCCTCATCTTCCCTAACCCCAAGTTAGGGTCTCTGCTTCCTGCTGCCCTCCCTGCCCTGCCATGATACAGAAGGCGACTCTGAAAACAGAGCTCACCCAGCTTTTGTGAGGTGACTGGTTCTTGGGCTTCCTTGCAGTTGCAGGGGTGTTTCGATTCTGCAATGAGTCTTGAATGGTGATAAGAGAAGTTCTGTTCACTGAGTGCAGGGTATCATTTGTTAACTTTAGAAGAGAGGCATGGGCTTGTCCCCAGACTCAGAATCTCCTGAGTTTGATGGATGTACAAAAGATGTGATTTGCCCTGATTTTTTTTATTTCCTATATGATGTAGTTCATTTAAAAATGTAAATATATAAATTGACTAAAAAAAGAATATTACCTAGATGAGCACTTATTAAGAACTTTTATGAGTTATCTCATTTAATCCTCAGATAACTTTGTAAGGAACTATTCGTTTTAGCCTTTGTTGGTGTTGCTCTTGTTGAATAAGAGTTTACCACTGTTAAGCAAAAGTAGGAAATAGTGGTTCTTTCTGCTCATAAAGTCCACATTTTTATAGGTCTTTGCCAAGACAAGTTTTTTCTTAATGAGCCAATTTGTAATTGTTGGCTCACAGGCAGTGGTCTCGGGAACAAAGTGTGAGACTTTCTACTCCCATTAGAAGAGTTGCCATCTGAGAAACCAACAGGGGCAGTTGTACTCTGTCCTCCCGGGTCTCACTGAGTCAGCACTGACCCCATGACTTGGTTTGAGGCAAGTGGTATCAGCGTACTACTGAGTTAAGCAATGTACTGGTAGGCTGAGCCCCGGGGGTGTAGTGGTTGAGGGTGGGACAGTGGCCCATGCGCTTGGCGGTTCAAATTCAGCAGCAGCTCTTGTGGGAGCAAGGCTGGGTAGCTCCCACGACCACCAGAGAACAGTGGTGCCCCCCCCCCAAAAAAAAAGAAATGTACTGTCACTCTATCTACTTTGGCTTTGATTTCTAACTCAAATTTCGTTGTTCCACCATCTATCATTTTCTGTGTTTTGGAGTTAAAGTCACATCTTATTCTTAAAAAAAATAATTCTTTTATTTTTATTTTTTTTAATTCTTACTTTTATTTCCAAATGATCTTCAAATGTTTTTCTGGCGTTCATAGTCAATATAGTTCATTTGCACTGCTTCTAAGATGACACTTCACAAGCCACATGATCAATTTTTTTCTTGATTACTTTTCCATTAGTACCTACTTTGACATTTTTATGTTTCTTCGACACTAATTTCAGTTTTTCATTTATATATTAAAAATATCTTCTCATACATAAGACTGAAGAGAAACATAGTTGTGATTTCGCTGGACTGATGTGGGCTGGGGGAGGAGTCTTTGGATGTCTTTCCAGGTTGCTCCTCACATACTAATGATGACTATAAGAGAATTGACTATAAAACAAAGTATATCCCAGAGAACTGATACTTAGAGTGTGAGCACCTAAGCACTTCATATTATTTTGGGTATCTTAATTCACTTATTTGTTAAAATCTTATTGTTAAAACTCATTTTTGGGCTGAGCCCCGATGGCGTAGTAGCTGTGTGCAGGAATGTGGCCCACTGGGATGGAGGTTCAATTCCAGCTCCACAGGAGCAAAGGCTGGACCTCCTACTCCCACCACCAGAGGGCAGTGATGCCCAAGAAACAAACAAAAAAAACTTATTTTTTAAAACCATCATGATACCATTTTCTAAGAGAGGAAACAGGTTAGGCAATGTTCTTGCAAAACTAGTAGGTGGCAGAGCCGTGATTCCTTGATAGCCATGTTTCTTAACCTGTAAGGCAAATTTAATTATCTGTTATTATTATTAATCCAATTATTCTAGATTAAATTAATTTAACTATTCTGTCCAAACAGTGACTACTTGGCAATTTTTATGAGACATTTGGCTATGAATTTCATTTCTTCAAAATTTTTAATTTTATTGGAAAAAAGTTGAATAAAGATGAAAATATTTTGCATTCTAAATTTACAAGTTCTAATTCCTGGCTTTTATGAACATTGATCTGTTTTATGCTGTTTTTCTCAGGATATGAGAGTATTGTTTATGGGTGCTACAGAAGAAAGGTGTGCATCGAACTTATGTCCGCTCACCATATTTATTCAATATGTATGCTGAGGAAATGTTCAGAGAAGCTGGATTATATGAAAAGGGTGTGGTATCAGAATTGGTGGAAGGGCTATTAACAACCTGTGGTATGCAGATAACATACTCTTGCTTACTGAAAGTGAAGAGAACCTGAAGCATTTGCTAATGAAGATGAAGGACTAAAGTTTTCAATAGGGATCACAACTTATTGTAAAGAAGACTAAAATCCTCATGACTGGGCCAATAGATAACAGCATGCTAAAGGAGGAAAGGATGAAGTTGTCAAGGATTTTGTCTTGCTTGAATCCACAATCACTATTCATGGAAGTACCAGTCAAGAGATCAAAAGGCAAGTTGTATTAGGTAAATCTTCTTCACAAAACCTTTTTCCAGGACTGAAAAGCAAAGATGTTGCTATGAGGATTAGGATGTACCTGACCTAAACCATGGTATTTTCCATTGCCTCATATTCATGTGAAAGTTGGATATCGAATTAAGATGATCAAAGAAGAACTGGTGAGTTTGAACCATAGTGCTGTAAAAGGATATTGAAAGTACCATGAACTGCTAAAAGGACAAACTAATCTGTCTTGGAAGATGTAAGGCTAGAATGCTCCTTAGCGGCAAGGAGGGGAAGACTTCGCCATGTTGTGAGGAGAGACCCGTCCCTGGAGGATATCCTGCTTGGTAAAGTGGAGGGAGGGGCAGTGAAAAAGAGGAAGCCTCTTGATGAAATGGATTGACACTGCTGAGCCCTGGGTGTATGGTTGTGTGCGAGACTGCAGCCCACAGGGTTGAGGGTTCAAATCCAGCAGCAGCTTTCAGGAGCAAGACTGGGCTTCCTACTCCCCCAGGGCAGTGATGCGGGGAAAAAAAAAAAGAAATGAATTGACACTACTGCAACCATGGGCTCAGGCATAGAACAGTTCTGAGGACATTGTGCGTAGGGTCGTTACAGATTGGAGTGGATTCAGTGGCACCTAACACGTGGAACGGCACATCCATGTAGACTTTTGACAGAGGCTATTACTACATGCGTATTTGTCTGGGCTATAAATATGAGGAATCTTTACAAAGGTTGTGAAAAATTCCACTTGTCATCAACATTTTAAAGCTCCTATTGTATATTCATGTACATAGCAGAGCAAACGGGGGGGGGGGGAGAGGGCACAGTTTTGAGAATGTCTTAGTCTAGACCAAACCCCTTTTAGGGTAATGTCACTGGCTTTGGAAACTTAGAACTTTAGTCTGAGTGGGCAGCTCAGTCAACTGGCATAGCATCGTTCCCAAAGATCATGATCTATCGCCTCCTGTGGTGAGAAATGATGGGGATTTTCAATATCAACACGCATCCATCTCATATGCAATTAACTAACCCTCTTTCTCTATCTGAGGGGGGGAAGAGTGGGGAAAACGAAAGACTCAATGAGGTAATTAGTCCAAAGGACTGATGGGCTATGTTGAACACAGCTTCCACTACCATGATCCCACACGTTGATGGGGACTGCCTACCACTACTTACAGCTCTGATCAGAATTATAAAAGGTTCTGGAGAGAGTAGAATGAAAATGTAGGAAAAAATAGTACATCATAAAATAGTCCAGACTTAGTGATTGACAGACACTTGTGGGACTCCTGACATTATGGCTTTTCTATTCTTTTCTGACCTAGAAATGAGCTCACGCTTAGAAATCACCCTCCAGCTAAACAACAGACAAACCTATTAAATGAACAGTAGACACATGAGAATAATGAGCCACCTAAGTCCAAAAAGAAAATTCAGAAGGCAATACAGACTAATGGACATGGGGAATTCCCAAAAGGAATGGGAAGTGCATTTTTACATTAAAGGAATTTTAACTAATGGTATGAGGCAAATTGTTGAATTAAAAACAAATCTGCATTGTAAACCTGCACTCAAACCCCAATAAAAAGTACAAATAAATTATTAGGCTAAGCTGATAGAAGTGTTCTATAGAGGAATTTTACTGAATGGGGTCAATTCACCTAAATGCTTTATATAAAAATAAACACAAAAAAGAAGCATGTTTGTTTCAACTTTATTATTGACATTATAGGTCATGAATTTAAACTTAAGTTGTATTATAGAAATGGGCAAAGGTACCATTAGCATGTTCATTAGTTATCAGATCTTAGGATGACATAGGAACAGGAAAACTATTATAAGTGCATATAATTATACTGAGACAACTCCTATTTTTTGTTTTGTTTTGTTTCATGTGCCTTTTTAAAATGCCTCAGGACCACGAGGTCAGATTGTAATTTATCCTACAGAGAGCACCTGGTGGTTAAAGTGTGGGCCTGGCACATGCCTTTTTTAGTAGAGAGCAAACAGAAGGGCGTCTGTATCAGTTGTGGCTCCTTGGTTCCAAGCAGTAAATATGTACCCCAGTTAAAGTTATTTGAAAACTCTAAGGATTCCGTCACAGACCAGGCGAGACTGGGTTCAGGAATCAGGTCAGGATGGACCCTGGTTGTTACAGGGAGCAGGAGTGAAATCTGAACTGCTGTCTTGAGTTATAGGCCACACTCTGGGGGAAGAACATTTGTCACATCCCTTGAGCTTTCATCCCAAAGGACAGACACTTTGTATTGGAAGGGCCAGTTGTGGTGCTATTTCCAAATGAAGGGGAACAGAATTGACATAAAAAAGCCTCAAACATAAAACTGACATGACATTCTATAGAATTCCTTGGCTAAAATGCTTTTGCAAAAGCATATCCAGTATGAACTTTACAACCACTTCTGCTTTAAACAAGAGAACTTTTAATTATTATACAATTGCTATCTTCAATAATAGAAACTCAAAAACTCCCCCAAAGCTACTTTTAAATAGAGATGTCAGGCACCCCCACATCCCTGATTTGCAGAATATCAATGAAATCTTCTTTCTGTGTGTTTATGCATGTTTTTAGCATATCACAATGAAAATGGGTTGGAAAATTTTTTTTCAGCAAGCAAATAGCAGAACAAAAGCATTATTTGTTGTCTTGGAGTCATGCTAACATATTATTTATTTGTAAAGTGAATAAAAACTGCAAAAAAGAATCCTATTTTATTTGTTGCGTGATAATAGCTTTTAAAATGAATATTTGTGTCTAACATAAAATACCCTCTGTATCTAACAATTTATGGGTAAGTGATCATGTTGTAATAGCATTGTATCAAAAGCTGCTTTTCTTTATAAGCCCTTGTATTTAATCCCTTCAAGCAGCCAACAAGCTACATGCTTCCCCGGGAATTAATTTAAGATTGAAGATAAAGAAAAAAGAAGCCTAAGTTAATGACATCAAAGGGAAAGCTTCTGAAAGATATAGTGATTTTAAAAAGATTGGAAAGTTTTATAGAACAAATACAAGCTATTTCAAAAAGAATTTGTGAAAATAAGGTTACTGTTTCTGGTTTATTATAATATCATTTCTAATAGCTGGTTTATTAAATATTTCTATTTATACCTCAACTAATGTTGTAATCTACATTTATAAATAAAATGGTTACATTGGGAGATACATTGACCAGATTTACTTTTAGACAGCAAGTATTACTTTAAACATTACATTGGAAAAATACATTTTTTTATATTTAGAACTTTAAGAGTTTAAAATGGATAAATAGATAAAAAGGGTTTTATTGGTGAGTGAGATAAAATCTAAAATTTTAATGTGTTCTGGAAAGGAAATAAAAAAATGAAGCCATCAAAGGCATCTTTTAAATGACAACATTATTGAATGTTCTCCATTTTAAATAAAAAATAAACTTCATGTAATAATTTGCACCTATACTAGAACTGAAGCAACACATTATTTGCACATTTAATCTTATTTTGATTTCTTCTAATTTGCCTCATATCAGGAGCATGTTAGATGTTAATTTTAAAATTTGCTGCTACCATAATTGCTTTATGACATCTTCCTAAGGATAATTTTATTCCCCAGAATAATTTAACTTTCCATAAGCAATTCTGTTACATATATATATATATATATATATATATATATAAATGATGTTTATGGTCATGTGGAATAATAATTTTCTAAATGGACAGCAATACTATGTCTCATGTTATATGGTAAAATCTCCCAAATCTCTTAACATCAGTAATCTGAGATTTTATATCTTATGTTTTAATCTAAGGGACAGTGGTGATGCAGTGGAAGAATTCTTGCTTTACTTTTAGGAGATTCAAGTTAAATTCTTGGTCAGTGCACCTCATCCAGAGCCACTACCCATCTGTCATTGGAGGCTTAAGTGTTTCTGTGATGTTTAGCAGAATTCAGGGAAGCTTCTAGACTAAGACAGATTAGGAAGAAAGACCTTGATTACGGACACTGGAAAACCACCTATGGTAGATGTTCTAGATCACAAAGGTCCAGCATCAGGCAACATCTGGCAGCTTTTCATTCAGTTATGCAATGGATAATCATGAGACATAAGTCAACTACATGACAGTTTACAGCAATGAGATTGTCAAGTTTCATAGAATTCTCAGTTCTAGACCTTTCTCAGCATGTTAGCACTTTTTAAGATCGACATGTTTCTTTTTCTTGGGAAGATGAGCAAGAGCAAGATCTTTTTCAGATAACGTGATCCTGTGGTTCTGAATGTGTATCAGTAGCCATGTGCCTGGGAGACAGTCTCGCTCATGGGCCTGGCTCTCAAGAAAAAAGTCTGAAGCTGTACTCCAGAGAGAGGAAATGAGAAATTTCTGAGAGTAATGTCAGTAGCGGGGGGGAAAAAACAATCATATCCACACAGGGGATGATGAGTCTTTCCTCTCTTAAGAATCTGTGGGAGAAGGCAAGGACTAATGATTCTCCCTTATAGAGATTGGATTCGTGCTCATCCTTACTGTGCCCTTAGTTACAAAGATGAGCTTTACGCATTTGTCCCTTACTACTTAGTTGCAGCTGACGTCTAGGCTTTGTTTTCTAATATTAAGAGGAAAGCTTTCGGGCTGAGCCCCGGTGGCGTAGTGGTTGTGCGCAGGACTGCGGTCCACTGGGATGGAGGTTTAATTCCAGCAGCGGCTCCACAGGTGCAAAGGCTGGGCCTCCTACTCCCACCACCAGAGGGCAGTGATGCCCCCCCCCAAAAAAAAAGAGGAAAGCTTTCAGATGAGTTCCATGCTGCAAGCAATTAGCTTGGGTTATTCATGCCTCTTTAATAATATTCCTAACTTGTGGAGTATTTCTTTCATGAAAGGATGATAGATTTTATAAAATGCCTTTTCTTGATTTATTAAGATGATCATTGGGTTTCTTCCTTTGTTCTATTACTGTGGTATTGTGTATTGATTGGACCACTGTTGTATTCCTGGATTTTGCCTCTTGGTTATGGTATTGTAACTTTTTAAAAATATATGAGGGGTTAGCCTCCAAAATGGGGGAAAATCTGCTGGAGCTGCCATAGTTGCATTTTTCCTGCTAGGCTAACATCCAGAAGCTCGCTGTGAATTAGTGGCCCCAGTGGCCTCACCTGGAAAGGTTCTCTCTAGACACAGGGAATTTTTTTTTATTCTTAAAGCAGTTGTAGTTGAACATTGTTTTTTGTGATGGCCGATTTAAGTGAACAGTATGCAGCTGTGAAATTGTTTTTCCTGTTTCGGAAAAATGCCATAGAGACTGTTGTGATGTTGAAGACCCCTTAAAAGGACAGTGTCATGGCAAAAAAAAAAAAAAAACGAACTTGAGTGTACAAGTGGTTTTCTTGTTTCAAAAAAGGTGAAATGTCCATTGATGACAAACCTTGTTCTGAACATCCATCAACTTGCCTAATGGACAAAAATGTTGACTTGTGCGTTTGGAGTCCCTTCCACCAGGACAGAGTATTAATCAAGCTCTCTATTTTCTGTAAAGATTGTGAACAGTGTGCAACAAAAAAGGCTTGATTTGTTGCAAAAAAGGTTTTGTCATCATGACAGTGCACCTGCTTCTGCATCTCGGTGAGCCAGTTTTTGGCTAAAAGCACCATGCCTCCCTTGTCCTACGCACCTTATTCACCTGACCTTGCTCTTTGCAACTTCTTTTTTCTTTTTTACAAATGCAGAGGGACAGGAAAGGACAGTAATTTGATGATGTTGAAGAGGTGAAGAACTAAATAAAGGTGGTGCCATCAGCCATTCAAAGAGATGAGTTTGAAAAATGTTTCCAAAAATGGAAGTGCAGATTTGATAAATGTATTAAGTGTAATGGAGAGTGCTTTGAAGGTGAGAGGGTTGTTTGTAAAAAAAAAAAAAAAATTGAGGACTGAACCTCAGTGGTGTAAGTGATTGAGTGTGGGACTGCGACCCACGGGCTTGGCGGTTCAAATCCAGCAGCTACTCTCCAGGAGCAAGGCTGGGTAGCTCCCACAACCACCAGAGGGCAGTGATGCCAAAAAAATTGAAATGCATAGCTTTGAAAAAAGTCCATCTTTGTCTTCAGTGTACCCCCTCAGATTGGGGGATTCTTGAGGGGTTTTGTGTCTCTCTCTGAAGTTATTACTATTGCCCCCAGATATTGCTCATTCTGTGTTTTTTTTCCTTTCGTTGGAGCACCTAGCCTATGTGATTGTGATCTATTTGACAGGATGTGGTTATTCTGAAATTTTGATTTTGTAGGACACAGAAAATGAATGCAGAAAAAGCAATTGAGCTGTGAGGTACTTCTTCTTTGGGGGGGGGATACCGTTCCTGACAAGATGTGGTTCTCTCTGCCTCTCTGATAGGGCAGGAATAGAGCAGGTATCCTCAGCTATGGTGACACAGTGATTTTGAATGACCAAATACAAGTTTATCCTCTTCTTACCATTACTTCTAGCTTAAAATAGCATCAGGAATTATTCGCTGAGTACATATTTGTTTTATAGCCACCATCTAAAAAGGAATGCAAACTAGAGAAAAAATATAATCTTTGTCCATAAGGATCTCATAAAAATGTGGGGAAAATAGCTATTTAGATAACTCCAATAAAACTGGACATCCCTTTATGGAAGGGTAGAGGGGAGGAAACGGGCCAGTCAGGATGCAATGAAGTAATGATGAAACATACAACTTTCCTTTAGTTCTTAAAGACTTCCTACCCCCAACCATCATGATGCCAATTCTACCCTACAATTCCAGCTTGACTGGAGGAGGTACACTGGTACAGATGAGAACTGGAAACACAGGGAACTCAAGACAGATGAATCCCTCAGGACCAATAATGAGAGTGGAGACACCGGAAGGGTTAGAGAAAGGGAGCCGATTGCAAGGGTGTACACATAGCCTCCTATCTGGAGGAAGGACAGCAGAGGAGTGGCCAAGGGGAGACATCCGGTGGTGTAAGTTATGACAAAATAATAAGAGTTTATAAATATCAAGGGTTGGTGGATGAGGGCAGAGCTGGATGGGAGGGGAAAAGATGAGCTGATGTCAAGGGTTCAGATGGAAAAGCAACTGGTTTGAGAATTATGATGGCAGGAGACATGCAAAGGTGCTTGGCACAATGTATGTATGTATGTATGTATGTATGTATTATGAAAAGCGATGTGCGAGCCCCCAATAAAATGATGTAATAAGTAAAAAAAAAACACTAGTCACAATCCTAAATATAATGTAAAGTAAGTACAATCTCCATGAGAAAGAGCTACTTCCTTATTGAGATAAACGGGGCGGGTGGGGGTGTGTGGGGGGTGAAGAATCCAGGGTTGCATAGGAATCAGAAAACCGAAACCAAACATGAGGCACAAAGTACCTCCAAAGGGGTGACTGGAGACAGTTTTAACAGAAGAACCATTTGCAGAGGTGTAGACTTTGCCAAGATAGGTTAACAGAATGACGAAGAGTCTCCAGTGCTGGCAACTGAGGTTTGTACATGAATTCAACAGCAGACAGACCACCCAGAACCTTGAAGCAGGAGTGTGTACACTAAAGTACCAGCCTTCTCCTTGCTTGAGGCCCCATCATTGTAACTGGTAACTGTAGCAACAGTAAGTGCTACAACTCCTGTTGATGAAGCCTAACTGAAAGTAGAGCCTTGATTGACCAATAGGCAAGGAGAAAGACGGAAAAAGATACAGGGTATGTTTGGAGTAGTGAGTGGGCAATATTTAACACAAACTTTACATAAAAATTAAATGTGCACACATTTTCAAAACAGTCCAGTTATAATGAAAGGTGCATGATGAGTAAGACATGAGGAGTATCAGTCATATGCAGATTGTAATATAGTTTAATCTCTTGTTCTTATCTGCATGTGGCTAGGTAATCTGTAGGTTTTATCATCAGATGCTTTTTCTGAATTTCCAAAGCTCTTTCAGCAGTGTAGGTATACTGAGACCATATAGAATCTAAACAGGAGAATAGAAATCCATTGATATCCTCTGTAGAGGGAAGAATGTGTACTTAGCTAGCCATTGGGACATGTTGATCATCTCAACTTATTTTGGAATCAGACACGTAAAAGATGTGACACTACTAGAGGCTGTGCCATGGTAAAATTTAGTAATGCAAAAGAATCTGCAAACAAATGGAAGAGAATTGAAGCACTTGAGGCTGAGACAGTGAAATTCTGCTGCTGAAGATCTTTCTTCTTTAAGTGTGCTGATCCAATTGGTACATGTTAAATATTATCCATGTGTTTTCTTTTGCTTTGACTTTAATATATATAGTCACTTTTAACACTTTAACACTTTAATATATATACTCACACTTTTAACACAGATTCCTAGTCTGTTACTCAGAATCGTTTGGAATACTTCAATTTACAGAAGTGCTGCAGAAAACCATTTTTAATTTGAGGAAATAAGGGACAAAGTGTACCTAATAGCTTATCAGTATAAGAGAAATTTTATGATATAAATGGCAAGTATCATAAGAAATCAACTCAAGAGATGGTAAAGGAACGTTTTAGGAGAAAATTTTGATGATTTTTAATGATCATGGCTAATTTTAAATGGGCACCCTGATCATGGAATGGTTATGTGCTCAGACGCTAACAGAAAGGCTGACAGTTCAAACATACCAGTGACTGCTGGAGAAAAGACTTGGTGATCTCTTCCTGTACAGAGTAGAGGACTTAGGGGACACTTCTGTGAATCAGGATCCCCCGGATAGACACAATGTTAAAAAGTAACCCTTAAAAATCCTAGATAAGAAATGAAGATCGCGCATCAGGACCGTGGTCCCATGAGGAATGCCCCTCATCCCGGGAAACGGGGCAGGGCTGGAAAGGTGACCGCCCTCTTGACTGTCAGGCACTGCACCTTCATGGGGAGCCTGGTGCTAGATCATTTGCAAACAACTTGCTTCTGGGTTGGAGTTTCCTCTGTAGCAGAGCAGCTCCCATGCTGTGATCTATTGAAAGTCGGCCCTCCACACAGGGTTTGTTAAAATGAAATGAAGGTCACAAATGCTCCAACATTGTCCTAAAATGTAATGTTACAAAACGTACCTTGAATTTCACTAAAATATAATTTTGTGTTAAGTAGGGTACAGTATTTGAGCTAGCAAATAAATTTTTGAGCAGAGTAGGTGCTTTTTAGAATCTTAATTTATAGCTGAAATAACCGTTACATTGAATTAGTTTCTAGTTAAAAAGTTGTGGTTCTTACATACCATCCAGTCGCTTTTGAATCTTGGCACCCCTCCATGTTCAACAGAAGGAAACCCTGCCTGTTGCCTTGCTACCCTCCACACTTGCAATGGTTCCCATGCCGGAGTCGCAGTGGCAGCCACTGTGTCCATTGATTTCAGGGAGGGGCTTCTTGCTGCCCCTCCACTTTAACATACATGGTGCCCTTCTCCTGGGACTTTTCTCTCCTGAAAACGTGGTAAGACAAAGTCAATAGGTTAGTAAGCTGTACCTGTCATTTGAAACCAGTTCGTTGTATCTTTACTGCAAGTATTTGTAAAATATGTTAAAGGACATAAACTTGTGGTACACTTGTAAACAGTTTGGGAAATTATCATAATTGGGGAAACAATTTAGCAAAATGAGCAAAACGTGACTTTCTTGGAACATTTGCTGAGTTTTATTTTAATGAAAATCTGGTTCTCTAACAGTATCTATACATTTCCTGCTTATATTACAATTATGTCAGGATTTTCTCAATAAATCTAAGCACATAGACATATATGGGGTCACATTTTTTGTCGCCCTTTCATCTCTTTGTGAGATGCAGACTAGGACTGGAACAAATGTATGTGCACTGATCACCCCTGCTGCTGACGAAATAGAGAACACATTTTTGGAGAAAAAATATAAAATAGCAAGGTTTTCTCTCTTAGTTGTTCATATGATTCACCTATTGCAGTATATAGTACATTATTTTTCTTTATAGTAAATAAAAGGAATTCTATTTGGTACATGCAGTGAAGAAGAAAATGAGGTGGGGAACAGAGGCCAGGCCAACAGAACAAAGTCTTCCAGAGCCCCTCCCACCTAACTTGATAATGTCACCCACTGTACACAACATAAAATATCAGACTAACTCCCCTGATTATGAACAAGTCATTTATATAGTATAGATTTTCCACCTAAGCAAGTTTACTTGATTTAAACTTAAATGTACCAATTTTTTTATTGAGTTAACCTCTGTGTGCATCATTCGGTTTAAATTTTGGATGTGTGATGAGTTTCTGGGAGTTATGTTGGGCTGCAATAGATTTTGAAAAGAGAATTGCAAATTGAGAGAAAATTGGCATAATTTCTAAAGAAAGGAAAATTGTTTTTCTTACCCTATTGATACACCCAGCGTGACTGAATTCATGCGAAGTTAGATAAGATTCAGAAACTACTTCCACTCACTCTATTGTTTTTTGACCATATCCAAAGAAATTCTACCTTTTTTTTTTTTTCCCACATTATTACTGGAACAAGTTAGGGGCATACATTGGGAACAGGTGTCATCCTGAAATGATAGAATGTTGCAGTTGAAACCATAAATTGCTAATATCGTAAGGTGTTTTCAAGTTTATTTCCCAGTGAATTAATACAATTTTAATGTTACATTCTATATATTTTATATTTTGATAGCTTTTCAAAATTATTGATATATTTATTAGAATAATTTTAATTAGTCATGTCATATTTTATACCATGAGATACATTAATAAGTATTTGTATTTGAGTACAAAAGATATAGCATCAAATGCATTATCTTTGTGATATGGAGATGGGAAATTAGTGTCCCAGTGTAGTCTACTGATACCACTGACTAGTAGTTATTTCTTGAATTTTTATAATATACAAACTATTTTGCTAAATACTTTGAGGAGTGAAAAGTGCATTAAATTGATGAGTTGGATTTAAGTGCTAAGCTTATGCAATTTAAAGCAATACATCATAAAAGAGAGTAAAAGGTGAGTATTCATTCATTAAACATCCCTAATAGGAGAATTCTGGTACGTAGTGGGTTATGTGTTAGGGTGCTAACTGCAAGGTCAGCAGTTGGAAGTCATTAGCTGGACCAGCAAAGAAAGAGATTTTGTAGTCCTATAAACAGTTATTGCCTCAGAAACTCACCAGGGCAGTTCTATTCTGCCTGTTAAGGTCACCATGGGTCAGAATCGACTTGACGGCAGTGAGAAAACAGAGACAGGGAAATTCGTGTGTGTGAACACAGGGCCAGACATACCATACAAATAGCAACCATATAAAGAGCATTGGCTGTAAGAATTAAGATCTGAAAAAAATAAAATTGAATAAATATGGTCTGAGTTGGGGAAGAGTTTCTGCATCAACCTTGTGAGGGTGTGTGGAAAAGAGACTGTTTTAGGCCAAAGGCTTAGTAGTTAGCTTACAGAGTCTAGATGGTTAGACTGAAAGAAATATGTGCGGAAAGGAAGTTGTTAGACATGTTCCGATAGGGGATGCCTAAAGAGGTCCTAGGACGGTGAGGGGGGTTTGGAGAGATGGAGGAGTGTGACTAGGAAATGGATCTTAACAGTGCGTTTTTAGGCAAAGAGCAGGAAAATACTAAAGGAAAGAATAAAGACTGAGGCAGTAGGGAGCCACTGCAATCTCTACTCCATCTGAGTAACATTACTCTGAGAGTAAAAGAGACCAGGAGAGTAGTCCAGAAAAGAGTATAGAGGGAAAGAGAAAGAGAAGCAAAACAAGATGATTTCAGCCATAAATACACATACCTGGATTCAATGCAGTGTGACTTCAGATCATGAAGAAGTGGGTATGAGAAAGAAGTCTCATAACTAACCACAATGTGTATGCCCACCCAGTGTAATAGACTATATTTGTACAGGGTCCCTGGGCCACTAGTATTAACACCTCGCACCCCCTTCATTATCCCTCTCTTTGAATCTCTCCTCATACTTAGGAGATAGTCAACAAATGCTCTTGGAATGCAAATCCTGTTTATTCTAGGTGCTAAAACGTTGCCTTCCCATTCCTTTTATCATTGGCCTGATGTAGAATCTGAAGGAAATCATGACAATCTCGTTTCATGGGCTGTTTCTCCAGGCAATGCTCTGGAATTTTTGTTAACTCATTTGAGCTATATGATCTAGTTTGCAGTCAGTTTCCATTGTATTTTGTTCAGTCTCTCTGACAGCACATGAGCGTTATCATCAGAATCTGAACTTTCTTTGCTGATTAAAAACCCTTCTCACATAGGAGGGGGCAACCCCTCCCAAAAAATAAAAAATCTAGCTATTTAATTTTTTTTTTCAAAAAATGACTATCATCTTCAAAGTATTCTCCATTATACTAAATACATTTGCCAAATCTGTGATTCTATTCTTGGAGACACTTTCAAAGGCATCTCTTTGAATGACTGACAGCACCTCCCGCATTTATTTCTTCACACCTTCTAAATCATCAAATTGCTGTCCTTTCGTGTCCATCTTCATTCACCGAAACAAAAAGAAGTCTCAAGGAGTAAGGTCAGGTGAGTAGTCTACATGGGGCAAGGGAGGCAGGGTGTTGTTTGTTTTTGTTTTTTTGCCCCAAACTGTCACACTGAGATGGCTTCGTGAGCAGGTGCATTGTTGTGGTGGCAAAACCAATCCACTGCCATAAATCAGGACTTTTTTTGTTGCACACTGTTACGCAATCTTTTCAGAACCTCTAAGTAGAAAGCTTGATTAACACTCTGACCCGGTGAGGCAGGTGGCATCTATAAGCTGATTGGAGAATGGATATTGCACTGAGAGGGATCGGAGCATTCTCAAGGTTCACTCAGTGATAGCTCAAAGTGGCTGCATGTACCTACACCTGAGAAGTCAAGATTATACATTTATAGAGCAGGTAAATCTCTTGCAATGTTCTTACCTGATTGTCTTTCTTTCACATATTATGTCTTCTTTGAAAAATACTTGCTACTGAGTTGATTTAGATTTACAACTATTTCATACCCAGTGTCAGGGTCGTGCTGTGTGACTGATTTTTCAGAAGTAGATGGTGAGTGTTTCTTCTGGGTGACTCTGGTGGGCTTGATTTGGGAAGTGTTTCTTAGCAGCTAAATGCAGTCATCATTTTTACCTTCCTACCATGGTTCCATTGGGGCTGAATCTGAACTTGAAGCCAGAGGGTTGGGCCTCTGCATTCCACACTACCAGCATGCCTATGTCCAGAGGCCTGCATGTGGCCATTTATAATAGCAAGAATCAAGGGATTAGATTATAGACCAGTGATGATGAGGCATAACATTTTTACCCCAATTGAAGGAACTATAGAAATATGCACTTGCAATTTATCCATGATTTATTTGAATATTTGAAGACCAGTGTCAGAAAATAAGTAATGGATGCCCACTGAATTAATTGATTCTCCTGTCGGTTGACACCACCGCTTTATTATTACATATAGTGCTCATGAATGTTTTAATTAGTAGAAATTACTTATGCATTTTTGTTGTTTTGTGATAATTTTGAGAGTTCATATTGGTTGTTGGCATGCAGACCGTGTTTTACTGGATAATGTGTCCACCTGAAAAAGGATTTATCAGGAAGGTAGTCAATAGATATTCTTTATCATCTTTCCATAAAGAACCCAATTAAGTCATTTTCAAATAGTTTTACTGACATTATCTTTTGTATTTGTGTTCATTGGTCTTTTTAGAGGGCGCTTTAAAATTGTGGGAAAGTGGATGAAAAGGTAATGGAATTTTATTTAACAAATGGTTGCTACACTTGGATGTTGGCAAAAGGTTGCCAATCCAAGCCCATGTTCTTTTTGAAGCCTCATATACATGAAATAGAACATTATAACACATTTGGGTTTTGCTTTGCCTTTTTTCTTTTGATGAAGTATCAAAAGAAGGGTGCCATTTGCCAGTTTGCCTATGTTAGGCTGGGTTCTGTAGAGCAGCAAAGCCAGTGACACACACACAGGCGTGTGTGCGTGTTTGGATCTTTGGGATGTCAGCCTCATGAGTAACCAGTATGTTCCCCAGAGCACCTCTTACACTGTTGTAAAAGCAGATAAGGCCAGTCCCAGTCCCTCTGGATTCCTTACCCCTCAGACCTAAATACTGGTCTGCATGGTTCTGAAGAAAGAGGAAAAGTAAAACGGAAAAGGACTCAGTCTTTAGTGACATTCAGGTTCGTTTCAAACATACGGAGTCTGGGGGAAAGTTCAGTCTCAGTCCTTACAGACTGGTAACTGTGCAGTCAGATGAATCCAAAATCAGCAAGCCAGATTGGTGGCTGGGGATATGAATGAATTCCAGGTTAGATGGCAGGTCACGGATGGCCCCTGGAATTGGCCGGCAATACAGTCGGCCATTGGCTCAAGTCCAAAGATCTGAAGACTAGCGAGTGGATGCAGAAATGCAGTCTCCACATGCAGACAAATGAAGATCAGCCTTTCCCCAGTTTCCAGTTAGTTAGGAAGTAGGCCACATCTCCCAGGAAACTTCTTTTCATCTGTGTCGAGGCTGTGCCCTGAGACAAGGGTTGCAGTCCCCACTGATTGTCTTACAATTGATTGGCTACTCACAGTAAATCCCATCGTGGAGTTAATTATACTGTGTTATGTCACCTCTTGAGGTATTATTAGGCCTTTGTTGCCAAACTCCTAAAAATACTGGCCTGGTCCAGTTGCTTTAAAACCTAATTTCCCAGGGACCAATTAGAACTTTTAATTAATAGCTATGAAGATCCGCTTCATTCATCAGAAAATCCTGAATTCTGTTAGATGAACTGTTTATCACTATAGGAGACTAAAAAAGGCCAGAATATCTGTTACTGTTTCTGTAAACTTCGAGGTCAGCAGTTGGAAACCACCAATTTTTCCATGGGAGAAAGAAGGGGCCTTCAACTCCTGTAATGAGGTACCGCCTCGGTCAGGTATGAGATGATACTGTCAGGACTGTGATGTCGGGAGACGTGGCTACGGGATACGGGGACCTAACCCACAAGGGAGCACTCCGCTCCTCTGAGCGGTCCACTGGTGGAGATCGGGGCTCAAGGTCTGCCAAGCAGCCCCATTTCATCACATTTTCTTCAGTCTGTTACTGAGCTGGAAGCGTCTTTGTGGACTTCCTCTCTGAAAATTATTAAAGGACAGAAATCCAAAAGAAAAAAAAATATATTCATCATCAGTGGTCAATTCTGGATAAATAATCACAGAAAAGAATGCAACATGAATGCCGTAGCCAAGATAGTGTTTGAAAACAAGTTAAAATAACTATCAACTGAAGGGCTTTTTTTGGTTGGGGTGGATGGGTGGGGCAAAATATATAAATGACTTCATGTCTGTCCAGATGAAACCTGTGCGTTGGGGCTGCCAGCTGTGAAATTAGATATGTTCTTCTTCTACATCAACTAGTGCCACAGTGCAGCGTGAAGGCTATTAGCACTTTAAAAGAATTCCTGACCTCATTGTTGTTATGGCTACGCAAGCTAGCACATAGGGCTTTTCAAGACGTCTAATAAACGTTAGGCTTGTGGAAATTAAAAAAAAAGAGGTGCAGTCTCCGAAACCACAGCAGCAGTTCTACCCTATTCTGTAGCATCTATATGAGGCAGCATCGACACAATGGCAACGAGTTATTAATTTATTTTTGTTATTGCTCATCTAGTTATGGCTATCTAATTATAGGTGGCCCCCAGGATGGAACGAAAGGTACATTTCTGTAAAGTAATCTGTTACTGAATTTTTGCAATAGTGTTCCCAGAAAAAAAAAAAAAAAGCATGTTTAAGTAGTGGTTAGGTTCTGAGGGCAGCCCACAAAGTGCATACTTAACCACTTTATAGTCTCAGATTGCTCTTAGTATGATACTTATCTCATTTTATTTAGCCAATAATATTACACCTGCTTTTATCTACCAGCGTTGCTTATTGCACTTAGGGTTCCCTAGAAGAAGGGGAAGTGTACATTAGAAATTTTCAAACCTTTTCTTGGTACATATGCTTCATGATAAGTGTGTGAAAATATAACACTTGAGAGTTAGGTTCTGACCCGATTTGCAGTGATTGACGAAGGGAATGCAGCATCCATTTGCGGGACCCTTAATTCACCGAGGGATGTGATTAGTCTTGCTATCAGACAGTGAATATCGAAAACTCGATCATGGCAGAATATTCAGGTTCAGATATTACACCTGATCATATGATTCCCCTTTGACCCATTTTAAATATGTTCTAGTATTTAATACTTCCTGCATTTTTTCTATGTTACTCCCCCCCCCCGGTTTATTTTTTTTATTGTTGTTGGGTATATTTGGAATTTTTTTAATGTTTTACATTATGTAAAATTGGGCCTGGGTAAAACTACAGAGACAGTAACTAGATTAGGGGCACAAGCTGAGTGGAGGGAACTCATAACACAAAAGGGAAGAAAATGTTCTAGAACTGATTGCAGTGCTGAGTATTCAACTCTTTACTATGACTAAACTATGGAAGTGTATCTGAACCATGGTTCAAATGTATATAAATATGTAACATAATAGTCTTATGTTAATAGGCTTTTAAAGAAAGAGTTAAGTTCTAGAAAACAACATTTATAATAAGTGTTTTCAAGAGAGAAGTATATTCAAAATTCTAAGTCTGGAAGCCAGGGAACCCTCCTGTCTTATGTAAACAGAAGACTGCTTCCAAACTATATTGTTCTACATTTAAAGTTATGATTGCTAACTGAAATTTATTAACTCTCATTGCTTAAAAGTCCTCAAGGAAAGCCTAGCATTTTTTCAGTCACTTAGTGATCAGAAATGAAGTTAGTTCTGGGATTCAGGATAGGCCTTCTTTGAGTCTACAATTATTTCTTCACCAGGGGGAAATTAAATGAAGATTCTATGTCGAGTTCTTAATTTTTTGGAATTTTGATGGCATGTGATTAATCCTACCTTAATAGGTCTCAAAAACCTACTTTTAAGAACTAGAACAGTACTCAAATTTTCTCACCTTGTGAATGAATATTTTCTAGATATCACATCTTGATAGTGATTTTTAAAAGAGATTTGTTCAGGAAAGATTTTGTTTGTACATTTCTATGTGTTCGTCACCTCCAAGAACTCTAACTACCTTATAACAGATTATATGTAAATTCGTCCTTTCTGTTTTGAAATATTGAACACATATTATAAAATGTTTGTGTTAGACATGTATTTGAAATTTGTGAGCTGTGATTCAAATAAAAGCTCATGTTGTGTTATGTTGATATTTTTATATTTATGTCTGTCAGACTGTGGCTTCCTTTTGACTTCACTCTATTTGAGGAGAGACTGTCTAAAAGTTCTCTTTTCTAAAGTTACTGTCATAGTGCCTGACATGTAGTAGAGACCACTGTTGTTTCTGGAATTAAAGACTTATGAATGAATGAACTCAACCATATTAAAGACTGCAGCAAGTATTTTTGTGTCTTTTGTTTCTGGATCTCTATATGCCATACTATCATAAATATATCAGAATCTTTAATAATACTTTTGATAAAGCATGAGGGATATTAAATAGCTCTAAACAGTCAAAGTATGGGAGTTTTAGAGCATAAAATATATTGATATTGTGGTATTTTAAAATATCAGTAGCAATTTATTTTGAGTAATTATGTGGAAACAATCAGACAACTGGTTAATTGGGTATTTGTAAGTGATGTGTGTGGCCATGCATACTTTGGCCCTGCTTTCTAACACATGAATTAAGAGATGAGTGTTTGCTATTATTATAAAGGTCTACTCTCATTGATTTTCATTGGCTAAGACCAAATTATCTAGTAATACCCAGAGCATACTACAGTGTGACTTCAAATGCAAAGCTGATTAGGAGGGTGGCTCTTCAGGAAACACAGCAAAGCATTATTGGGTAGTAAATGATGCATGGGCGATTTGGGAAGAGGGAGAGATGTTTATCTTTCTTTGTTGTTGTTTATCTTTCTTCAATTCATTTGAAAAGAGAAGAGAATTGGAGAACTAAACCTTGATATTTACTAAAGACTAGAAATAGATGGTTTGGAAGTAGTTTTTCTTGAGCTCTCGGTTTATTCATACCATCCTACCCAATATACATCATTGACTGAAAATAGTGTAAGCACCGTGAACGTTCCCTATCTGAAGATTGACTTTAATGGATGTAGCTGAGATGGGCTGTGAATAAACTGGCTCCAGAATTAGCTGTGTCTGATGTTTCTTAAATTATTTTCATTCCATGAAATTTCATGCGTGTGGCAGTTACATAATCTTTTCTCTAGCTAGTCAATCAGGTCATAGTCAATGAGGCTTCTGTGTGCGTATGGCCTTCTCCTAAGGATTCTGGGGAATCCTGTCTTCCTTCTTAGAGGACATTCTCTCAGCTTGACATTCTTGTTGACAAGCCACGGGGAGGTATGCTGAAAGAGCGAGAGCCACGGAGTTGAAGTAGATCCACACCTGTGCTGGGATGCTTCCACTGCCACTGGATCCACAAAGCTTTTCACCCACTGACCTGTGATCATCCTGCATTCAATGTCATTGCTTGTGCATTGTGAGTTTGAAGAGAAATTTATAGACTGGTATTGGACATATGAGCTAATGTCAGATTTGTGCACTTGACCTGGATTGGGCTGGGATGTTTTCTCAATATAAAATACGTCTTTTATATAAAGTTCGGTCTTATACACGTATGAGTGTCCCTGGATTCATTTCTCTAGTCTACCCGTACTAACACAATGAGATATTACAAATTAAGTATAATGATAATTCTTCCTTAAACAGAGGAATGAATGCTTCGGAATATATATTTTTTCTTAATTAGGTGTGGATAGTGTGGTAGTTACATAATCTGATGTCAACTTGCAAGGGGGTGGAATCTAGCCTGTCAGGTCACAGCTTGATGACCTCATTTGGAAATGCCATGGGGATAAATAACTCACTAGAGGCCATATACACAGAGAATCTTTGATCCGTCTTCCTGCTGACAAGACACGTGAAACTATACTAGAACCCTGGAACAGAAGGAGCCTCTTGGAGAGCCATGCCAGCACTGAAATGCTTCCACCATCACTGGATCCACAAGATATTCCCCCCACTAGCCTGTGGTCATCCTTCATGCAGCATCATTGCATGGCTTGTTGGTCTAAAGAGGAATTTATGGGCCAGTATTGACTGTGGGGTAATATTGGACTTAAGGACTTGATCTGGAGTGAGCTGGGGTGTTTTCTTAATGGACAACTGCTCTTTGTTATAAAGTTCTTTTAACCATATGTGTGTCTCTGGGTTTGTTTCTCTAGTCTACCTGTACTGACACAGATAGTTAATAGAAACAAGTAGAGGAAATTCACGCCCCCCTCCCCCCCCGAGTCAACTCACATCTATCCTACAGAACAAACTCGAGCTGCCCCATGATAGTCCCAAAGCTGCAACTCTAGAAACAGATTACCGTGCATTTCTGCCATGAAGAGACTGGTGGATTTGAACCACTATCCTTTATGTTAGCATCTGCATTTTCATCAATGACCCTCTTCTTTATCAAGTATGATGTCTGAAATATTAGCAAAAGGGCACATCTGACCTTTTCTGTTTACATAACGTGGGGAGTGGGAGTTGTTTCAATTCCATGTCTGCTCCAGGATAATCCCTCTAAAGCAGAGGTCTGTATGCCTCCACCTTTCCCCTTTTGTTTTTTTTACCCTATTCTGACACAAGCTGTCACTCCTGAGGCACATTTTTTTTTCCTGCTGGATTTGATAACCTGAAGTGATAGTTACTCAGAACTCACAAGCAAGACTACAATTATGAGGTTTTTTGGGGGGAGGTTGACAGGTTATAAGCCAGAATCAAAAATATTAAGACACAGTTCTTTTTCCCAAAGCACTTTTTCTCAGCCGTGCTTGTAGGCACATATCTTGTCTGGCCATCAATCTCACCCATGTGGCTTATTGGCCTCAGCCCAGCTTGTAAAAACTGTGACAAAGATCCTTTAGCATTGATAAATGGCCAAATTATACTTTGTAAAGTGGTGGGCCATGTAATATTCAGATGGTATGTTTCAATTGGTTTGGGGCATATATTTGAAAGCACTCAGCCAGATAACCTATCCTGTAACTTTCCAATACTTTGCTGATGCGCTCTGTGCACCACTGTGTAACTTTGAGAGCTTTCAAAGTCAGTTTTCCTCTGTTGCACACCCTGTGTTTCATTTCGGTGTGGTAGGGTCAGATTGGGTGCAGTTTCTACACTGGGTCTCCAGTGTTGTCTCCCACAATGCTATGGCTCAGTGAGGGATGTCGTGTCCCGGAGTGGGGCCAGTCCTATGGTCCTCTCTATATCATCCTCAGGACTAGGTGGGCCTTCATTTGCTCCTAAGTGCTCCGATCAGAGCAGCATCTTCTCTCTGAGCAGCATCTTCATTGTTCTCCTCTGAAGTGAGTTCTTCAGGGGGTGGGGGGTGCTGTCCACGGAGTTGGGATTGGGGCCTGCCCCTCCGTCCTCTCTATAGGTTCCCTGCTTCACGCCGGTATGTTGCAGTCATGTCTTGGAGCACCACACCTGGTTGAATTCTGGTCCCTTTCCTGGTGGAGATATATACAATACCCTCCCCTTGAGTGGGGTATGGCACTGTTCCCCTAATCTACATTCCCCCCTCCATGGGGATGGACCACAGAAAAGTGGGTGAAGGGAGACATTGGTCACTAAGAGTAAGACATTAAAAAACAATAATAATTTATAAATTATCAAGGGCTTGGGAGGGTGGGGGAAAATGAGCTGATACCAAGGGTTCAAGTGTAAAGCAAATGTTTTCAAGAGGACAATGGCAACAGATATACAAATGTGCTTAACACAGTAGATGTGCCAGCATGTATAGATTGTGATAGGAGTTGTACAAGCCCCCAACAAAGTGATTAAAAAGAAAACAAACAAAGCAAAATCCCAGTATGCACAACAACAAATAAGTACTCTTGCTGGCTATGGCATGCACTTCCTTTTTTTTTTTTTAAAGTTACTTGGTATTTCTTTTATAGATTTCATCTGTGTCAGTGAGTTTTTATAGAACTGGCTCCTCCGAATAATGAAAAGTGAGTAAAAATAGTGCTGATGAGTGCTTTGTGATATATTAAGATGGCTTGTGTAAAATGGTCTACAATTTATAACCAGCTTCTCGTCAAAGGAAATGCTTCCCTTCATACCTTTAGTGAAGCAAATGAAATATTGACACGACTGACATGATGGTCTGAAGATGTTGTTTGAACTCCTTATTTTATAATTAAAATTTTCTTTCTAGATGACACAGCAACATGCATATTTTTAATATTTTACTGTCAGTAATCATTTTTATCAGTTTAATGGTTAATGTTGGCATTTTAGCATGGCTATTTAAATATCCCAGAAGATTTGACTGATTAATTCTCACTAGGTTGATTTATTTTAACGTCAAGAAAATTGCATTACTTGTAATATCAGACTTGCATTTTTAAAGGGTTTTCCTCGAAACCAAATTACAATAACAGATTGCCTCAATGCCGGAGTATAGATTTATTTTGACTTATTTCTTAAATACACACAAATTTCTTGACAATTAGATTTTCCAAAAATAGAAACAATCTCATGTTGTTTTACTTGTTTTTTTTCTGATTCTTAAACCACACTCAAAAGCATATCTTCTGATAACTTGATTTTGCTTTTCCTATAAAAGTCTTCTAAAACGTATGTCTGTTATGTGTCTGTATCACAGATAATTATTTGGATCAGATTTGTCAGTTTTTTGGCATATTTTGAAATACTAGTGCACGAATATGTAAATGTTTCATTAAATGTAGTGGTAAGAATCATTTGAAAACTTAAAATAGTATGATCTCGCCTATCCTCCTGCTACTGGCTATTTGTATTTGTCCATTTTTTGTTGTTGTATTCATGGGACTGTCTTCACTGTGTAGATTTTATGTGTGCAGATGATCCATAGAAACAAAACAAGGAATTGTAGATGCAGTATTTCATTCCCAAAGCTGAATGATGTTAGGCATAATTACTGAGACTAACATCTGGGGTGGTTTATTAAAGGGAAACCTGCCAAGATTGTTAGCATATACAAAACAGCATTACCCATATGTGCTGTTTTATCACTACTGAATGTTTGGATGTGTTAGGATGAAAGGAATGAATAAAATCCACAAAAACAACACCCTCCTTCCCCCCCAAAAAAAAGATCATTATTAACACATTCCGTTCCCAGAGTTGATTTTAGGTTAGCTCCATTTGCAAGGTTATGAGTATCACCCAATCTCTGGAGAATTTCTTGGTACACAGGTAGATGGTTGGTCTTGACAGTATTAGAATGTACTCTTTCTCTAAAGTCTTGATGAGTTCTTTTTCTTGTTGTTGTTTTTTGGGCATCACTGCCCTCTGGTGGTAGGAGTAGGAGGTCCAGCCTTTGCTCCTGTGAAGCCGCTGCTGGAATTGAACCTCCATCCCAGTGGGTCTTCGTCTTTTTAACTGACTTCTACTTTATTAAACATGATGATGTCCTTCCCCTGAGTCTGGTTCTTCCTGATAGCATGTCCAAAGTACAGGAGATGAAATCTCATCATCCTTGCTTCTAAGCATTCTGATTATGTCTTCTAAGACAAATTTGTTATTTTGGGGGGTAATTCATAGAATACCCAGTATTCCTCTTTAACACCATAATTCAGTTATATAAGCTCTTCACTTCTTCTCTATTCATTTGACAACTTTTTTACATACATGTGAGGGGATATCATTGCTTATTCTAGTAGGCCCTGGTCCTTCTCAAAGTGATATATTTTCTCTTAAATACTTTAGTGAAGGCTTTTGCAGTAGATTTGTTCAATGCGATATGATGCCTTGACTACTACTTCCATGGACATTGATTATAGATGTAAGTAAAGTGAAATCCTTTAAGAATTTCATTATATTGTTTATGGTCATGCTTATTGGTTAAGTTGAGGTGTAATCTATACTGAAGTTTATAATCTTTGATATTCTTTAGTAAATGCCTTAGTACTCCTGGCTTTCAATAGGCAAGATTTGTCATTTGCATATTATAGATTGTTGGTGAATTTTACTCCAATCCTGATGCCATATTCTTCTTTGTGTAATTTAGTTTCTCAAGGATTCAATATCCTTGCTTTAAAATATCCTACACATCAATGTTCTGTTTGAACGACTGCCTCTTGGTCAATTTACAGGTTCTGCAGGAACACAATTAAGTGTTTTGGTATTCTCATTCTTTCCCCTAGTATTCATCATTTGTTATGATCCCCAAAGTCTTAATCTTGTTTGAATATCCAGAGACTTATAATATTAATATTCAACAATTTCCACTAGCTGTTGGGTCACCTTTCTTTGGATGGGCATAAATGTGTAACCCTTGCAGTCAGTTGACCATATAGCTCTTCTAAATTTCTTGGTATAGATGACTGAGCACTACTAATACTGTATATTTTAGTTGAAATATTTATTTTAGTAATCAGTTCTCAAAGTGTTATCTTTAGCTTTTGCTTTGAATGCAGTTTGGACTTCTGCTGCCTATATTAGTGTATTGTTTAATAATTTCCGCATTCTGTGAGATGACCTCTCTTTGGAATGAACAGAGATCTGGATCTCCGCCTGTTGGGCGGCCAGGTAACTGCCCACTCGATCTCTTGGCACATACTAGTGAGTGCTTCCACAATTGCCTTGGTTTGTTGAACTATTTTAAATGATACTTCATCAATTCCTAAGACCTTCAGTGCAGCTTGTATTTCTTCCTTCAATGACATAGTTTTTGGTGACCTCTTGAAGTGATGGAATGGCAGTGAATTCTTTTACGTACTATGTATACCAGGAATATTTTGTGTATTCTTTCATCTTTTTTTTGCAGTATCCTGTATCGATATTTTGCCCATAAAATCCTTTAAAATGGCGTGGATGTTTTCTTCAATTTTTGCACTTGAAAATTGGCGAGTGTGTTTTTCCCTCTTGGTTTTATAACAGTAGGTATTTGTGCATTTCATTCTAATATTTTGCTTTTTTGAGCTGCCCTTTGAAATTTTCTGTTCAGCTCTGTTATTTCTGCATTTCTTCTCATTGCTTTAGCTTCCCTACATTCACGATAAATTCCAGTGTCTTCTAACATCCACCTTCGCCTTTTATTTCTCTCCTGTTTTTTTAAAAACAAGAGTTTGCTTTCTTATATATGATGTTCTTGATACCATCCCACAATTCCTCCAGTCTCCCGTGGCTTTGTTCAGTATCTCAAAGCAGGTATCAAGGTGACATACTCACCATCAAATTTTGGCTCTCATTGACTTTTTAAAATTGTCTTCATATCCAACCTGAACTTGCATATGAGTAATTGAGGGTTTCGCCACTTGCCTCATTTAGGCTAATGATATATAGCTGTTCAATTGTCTCTTCCTTTAGGTATATTCAGTTTGATTCCTGTGTATTTTATCTGAGTTTTTCAAAAGTTGGGGTATCCTTTATTGTGTTGAAAAAATGGGTTTTTTACATTGAAGAAATCTTGCAAAATTCTATACTGTAGTCCCGTTGTCACTAAATCTATACTTTCAAATACTGAACCTTCCTGTTTACAACCTTTGCATTGCAAATCATCTTGATTGCATGTGTAGTCAATTAGAGACTGAAAAGGTTAATAGAATCTTTCTTCTTTGTCATTAATGATTGAACTTTATAGGTGTATGGATATCATTCTATCAATGAGAGCATTGTATTCAGGATAGATCTTCACTTTTTTTTTTTTGTTTTGTTTGATGATGAATGCTTTCTCATTCTTTCTTAACTGGCTATTCCAGTTAAGGAATATGTTTTTATTTCCAATTGTCAATACTACATTTTAGCTCAGTAATGACTAGCAATCATTGTGCTTGTCCTTTTATTTTTAAGGACTTTCAATTTTCTAGGATTCATACTTGGTACATTCAATTTTCTGATTACTAATGGATATTCATAACTGTTTCTTCTCATTTTGACTTATGCCATTTTAGAAAATGAAAATCCTGATCACTTTTCACCACCTTCATCAAGGTTGATTCTACTCTGAACGGGCAGGTCTTCCTCAGTTGTTGTTTGAGTGCCTTCAAACAAAATTTGCAGACATTTTCACAGGAGCCCTCTCTATGCTCAGCCTTCATAAAACCTGGTGTTTACACTTTCGCAACAAGGATCTTGTACAAAAGGGTGGTAAAGGGATACTTGAACTGACTTAGTATTCACTATGTCCCTTATCATCAAGTACTAAAGAACCTTAGAAAATGTGTGAAACAATGTCATTATTATTTATCCCATTTTTTTGAAGCCTCCTTGTACTCTACTTGGTTTGAGGAAGTTATACTCGTCCTTATCTAAGAATAAGAGGTTCATTTCTTATTAGTAACATAGTTTGAACAACTTTTAAATAAAATTTAAATAGTAATCTAGAGAAATTTCTCAGAAACATCTTACTCAAGTATAAGACATCATGGCATCTCCATTTCCTGGTCAGAAATGGAAAACATGCATCTTTCAAAGTCATCATGGAATACAGGAAATTAGGGGTCTCCAGATGATTAAATAGTGTGTGTGGAGGGGGTCACACCTGGCTTCCCTGGCTTCAAAAGAGGGATATCCGTCTCTATACCAGCACAGGCCAGATGCCCCAAGGCAGAGGCCAGGTATGCCTCTGTCCTCCTTGTTTCTTTTCTCGCTTCTGCTATCAGCTGTTGGTAGTCTCAGCGTGTAGGCACTATTCCTCTGCTCCTTCTCCTGGGTTGCTCATCGAGGCTCTGTTCTGGCATAGCTCGGCTCTGCTGCTTCTGCCACTTCAGGCAACAATTCTGAATGTGCTTTGTGCTTGAATCATCTTTGATGATTCCAGAATTATCTCCTTCTGCTTCTTAAATAGATCTTCCTTATACCTACTAATCTCTTCTGTTAGTGTTTCACACATCCTGTTTGCCTGGTCCCACCCAATAATTTGAAAGTTACAAAAGACATGTCTTGAAGATTCATATCCAGAAATCCCTCAAGAAAATTCAATTTTTATTCTGGGCCCCTTCTTGCTCCATCCCTCTTTTAGCTCTACTGCATTTATGGTTGGGTAATGTATAAACAACTAATGCCAGAAAATATTTCACAAGAAATATTTGATGTAGAGGTACATGTAAGCAAAAGCAGCATTATGGAATAGGTGCTTGGATTAATGTTTTTAAGTTGTTCAAAACACAGTGCCATCAACTCTTCCTTGAAAGAAGAATAAACCCAAACCACACCTATTCCCTATTCTTCCCTAACTCTGTGCTGAAGGGCTACTTAGGAACTATGCTATATGCTACATGCCCCCTGGTATTCTTCCCATGAGTCCTATTCTAGTTTCATTTCCCCTCTTTTCCAGCATCCCAATAGCCAGATCCTTAGTGACAGGCCTTTCAATCTCTCTAGATTTCTATTTAAATAATGTAAATTGTAATTTACATTTTATGAATGAGTAGCAAAATTATTCAAACTACCTTATTAATAAAAAATGAACCTCTTATTCTTAGATAAGGACTAGTATAACATCCTTGATCCAAATAGAGTACAAGGAGGCTTCAAAAAAGTTCATAGGGAAATGGGATAAATGTGTTTAAAATATGTTAGTTCTTAGTAGCCTTCATGCTGCACCAACACAGATTTGTTTGTTCTTCTTGAAGTCCATGTTACATTTAAAATTTTTCCAACTCAATAATTCAAATGGGCTATTTTATTATTTTCCTTAGTATACTTTCATAAATATAATTTTTAAAAGTGTCTTGACTAATTATACCTGACTGCTTTATTCAGTTCTTGAGTTGACTGACTTTCAGAAATCAAACCATAAGCCTTTGAAACCAGGTGAATGTGTGGAATAGAGAAATATAAATTAAACAGGGATCAATAGTACATATTTGGGTAGTATGTCTGACTTTTACAATATCATATTGAGAATCTTAGTTCTACCTGAATGTTGTTTTCTCGTTTGTGTTCATTTTTACATCAACTCAGTGGACAATTCATAAAGAATATAATTGACAACCAGAAAAAATATCTTTGCACAAATGAATCCGCTTTTAACTTCATATCAAATTATCCTTTCTAACACATGGAAAACTATAATCAAGTTCTTTTTGTGTAATTTGCTATAGATTGCTACTTTAAGAGAATAACTTCCTTTGTTAAAAGGTTTTTGTATTATTGGTTTAAGGTGGCCTCTCCTCCCACTGAATTAAAGCTTTCAACCTGCTTTTAGATGCCCTGAGCTTTTAGCTGAACACTTCTACAATGAGAGCATAATGAATGTTGAAATTGGTGTAGATTATTTAAAATAGGATTAGATTAACTCTTTACTGTTGGTCTTGACCTCCACAGAGATAAAAGAAACAAGTTATTTCGTTTAGAGACAGAATTTGTACCAAACGCCTTAAAACTTACATTGTGTAAATGTAGTCTATAGCATCTACAGTTTTTTCCTTTGTTCCTATCCTATCCTATCCTATCCTATCCTATCCTATCCTATCCTATCCTATCCTATCCTATCCTATCCTATCCTATCCCATCCCATCCCATCCCATCCCATCCCATCCTAACCTATGTTTTTTCTTTGTTCCTATCCTACGTGCTTTTCAGTACTATAAAGAGATCTTGTGCAGCAGGTTTACCTATTGCAATCTGCCCTTTGATCTTTGACTACAGCTTCCATAAGCGTTGATTGTGGAGTCAAGCAACACGAAGTCCTTGACTTCAGCCATTTTTCCATTTATCATGATGTTTGTTAGCATCGGTCCAGTTGTGAGGATTTCAGGCTTTATAATCCACACTGAAATATGCAAATCTTGATCGTCAAGTCTTCCTAGCATTGTATCAATCTGGTCTGAATTTAAATAATCTAACAGAAATTTTATCAGTATCAAAGTAATGAATTGAATGAATTCCTGCTGTGCCAGTGTTAGTTCTTCTGGAAGTTCCATGTTATATTTAACATTTTCCAATCCATAATTCAAATGGATTATCTTGTTATTTTTCCTTTATATACTTTCATAAATATCATATTTCAAAGTGTTTTGGCAAATTGTACTGAACTGCTTTATTCCGTTCCTGAGCTGACCCTGTGGGGCAGTCAGACAGCACCTGGGGGGCTCTTTGAGTTAGAATGAACTTCACGCCAGTGGGGGAAAAGGAAAGGCTCTGAAACCTGTTCTACAAAGCTCTGCATCGTGATGTGCACTCTTGGCTCCTCTGTGGACCAAACTATGATTTTTTTAGAAGCTTTATTCCCAGGATTTTGAGAACTTGTTCCCATTAGTTGATTACTATAAAAAACGAATCATGTGACATTTACTTTTTCTCTGTTGCTGATTTGAAAATTTGCTCACTATGGTGAAGAAATCAAATGGTGCCTGGTTATCAGAAAAAATATTGTCAAGAGTCTTAAAAAGATTGTTTTAAAATAAACTGTCTAAGTAAGGTGTCACATAAGCCCACCTGGGAAGAAGCAAAGCATTTTGTGTTACCCAAAGATTGTAAATAATAAAATCTAAGATCAGAGGAGGAAAATAAATTTGAGATTAAATTCTGATCACTTGGCTTGCTGAAAGGTATGCATGACAGTAAAATCCCCAAATCCATTTTCATAGACCCCAAGGAAAAACCCCGTTTTTGGACAAAATACATCAGAACGTAAATTACTGAAATTAGACTGAGGTTAAAAATTATCTTGTTAACATTTATTTTCCCCTTTAATCATTTTTAATTTCAAATATCATTTTCTCCTTTATTTTGGATTAGAATATGTAATAATATAATTGAACAAGTTATGTATAAATTGTTAGCTGTGAATCTAATAACTGTAAACTTTCACTGAAAGCATAGACTTTTATTTTTTAATTACTCATCTAGATAATGGAGGCATAAATGATACTCTGCCATTCAATGATATCTTCCTGAGATGTGAGAGTTTCTACCATCCCTCTCCAAGTTAAAAACTGATTTTTCCATGGAGCAACAGGGGCATGTTTGCATTACCTCACACCACACAAATATTTCTACACACAGCACTGAATAAAAAGGTGTATTGCTACATATAGTATAAAATATTATTTTTGAGTTAAAACAGTTTAGTTGCTCTATTATCAAATTTGGAACAAATCATTAAAAGCCATTACTCTTTGTTGCATTACTCAGTAAATGGGATGCATGAAGTGTAAAATTTACATATTAGGGCTTATGGCAAATTCCTCCCTCAAAGGCCAGGAGTTCTATCCAAGTTTTAACCAGGACAAACTCTGCTGAGCTTCTGGGTGTGAAGCATGGTATGACCTTAAAAGGGCAAGTAATTACATGGCACCAAAAAAGTTCTTTGTTTTGTATTTTTCTTTTGGGTGAGAAGAGAATTTCTTAGAAAGCTTAGATGGATGTCAGAACACTGCAGAATTATCGTGATGGTTTGACATGTTGATTGCACTTCACATCACACGCAATACCAAGGGGTTTCTGCAAGGTTACCAGACTTCCCCTCTGTCATGATTATGGTGCGTCACATTGTTCTGATGAAGGCCAATTTAGAATAATTGTTGAGTAGAAGCTTTTGACAAAGGCAGGGAGTTCAAACACAGGTTTTGTCTGGACACTTGCGAGTGAACATCACTCATCTGTAATTAGCTAACAAATTGAAATCATCAAGAAAACCTGCCATCCATCTATTTAACCATATTCCAGAGTGAATAAAATTATTTTTAACAGCTTTTAGTTTTCAGAATTTGCAAACTAATAAAGAGAAAAATTGCTTTTCATCAAGGTCTTGATATCTATTTATCAATTTGTGATTTTGAAATGCACTCCCAAGAATTATATATATATATATATATATATATATAAAGAAATATTTTTACAGATCTCAATAGCCCTTAATTCTTTTCAAGTTTCTGTTTCTTGCTGTTAGGTAGACCCCGTTCCCCCACCCAATTGGTTCTGACTCAGAACAAAACAACAGAACATAACAGTGCCCAGCCCAGTGCCATGCTCATAATTATTCATATGTCTGAACTCATTGTTGCAGAACTCATGTTATCAGCCCACTTTGTCAACATTCTTCCTCTTTGTCAGTGTCCTGCTACTTTTCCAAGCATGTCCTTCTTCAGGGACTGGTTTCTCCCACAGTGTGTCCAAAATACATGAGATGAAATCTCACCATCCGTTTCCTCCAAGGGACATAGTGGTTGTATTTCTTTAAAGACAAATTTGCTTGTTCTTTTGGTGGCCTATGACACTTTCCAGATTCTCTCCAGAACCATAATTAAAATGCGTCAATTTTTCTGAGATCTTCCTTATTCAGTGTCCAACTTTTATACAAATATGAGGCAATTGAAAATACTATGACTTAGGTCAGACACACCTTAGCCCTCAGAGTGACAACCTTGTTGGTTTTTTTGGGGGGTGGGCGCATCATTGCCCTTAGGTGATGGGAGTAGGAGGCCCAGCCTTTGCTCCGTGGAGCTGGAATTGAACCTCCATCCCAGTGGGCCGCAGTCCCGCTCACAGCCACTACGCCACCGGGGCTCAGCCCAACAATCTTGTTTTTTTTAAAAAAACATTTTAAAGAATCTTGTGCAGCAGATTTACCCAATGAAATGCATTCTTTTAGCTTCTACTACATCTTCCATGAACGCTGATTATGTATGCAAGCAAGATGAAGTTCTTGACAGTTTTAATCTTTCAGTGTTACGTCTTGTTCCAGTTGTATGGTTTTTATTGTCTTTACTTTAAGCTTTATTCCATATAGAAGGCTGCAATCCTTGATCTTCATCAGCCCCTCCTCCATGCTTTCAGCAAGACTTGGTCACCTGTGTATCGCCTTGCACAAATCCTGATGCAAAATTCTTCTTCATATAATCCAGTTTTTATGATTATTTGCTCAGAGGACAGACTAAGTATAGTGGGGGGATTCAACACCTATCTTGACTTGAAAGCATGCAGTATTCATTTGTTCAGTGTGCACAAGTTCCCTGGGAGATAAATTAAGTGTTCTGGAGTGCTCAGCCTCCTAGAGGCCATCTATGATGTGTTATTATCTGCACAATTGGATACTTTTGCATATTCAATATAACAAAGTAAAAATCTTCCTGGTATTCTTTGTTTTCAGAAAAGATTCATTGACTGCATCCTCTTCTGAATCCAGCTTGACCCTCTGGCAGATTCCCTGTACTTCTGCAATTATTGTTGAATGTTCTTCAGCAAAATTTTATTGATCTGTATTATCAATGATACTTTTCTATACTTTAAGCATTCTGTTGAATCACTTTTCTTTGGAATGGGTTCAATTATGGATATTTTCCAGTGAGCTGGTCAAGTAGCTATCTTCAACATTTCTTGGCATAGATGAATGTATGCTTCCAGTGCTTCATCAGCTAGGTAAAACAATTTAATTGGTATTCCAATTTCTAGAACCCTATTTTTGATTAATGCCTTCATCAAAGTTTGGATTTCTTCCTTCTGTTGATTCTTGATCAGATCCTGCTTCTTTAATGATTGACTGTGAGAAGTTATTTGTGTTATGATATCTCTGTGCATGCTTTCCTTCTCTTAATGCTTCTTGCACCATTTCATATTTTGCCCTTAAAAATCTCAAAACTCACTGCCATTGAGTTGATGTTGACTCCTAGAGACCTTACGAACAGAGCAGAACTTCCCCTGTCCATTGTAGACTGCTTGTCTGTGCAAGAATAGAAATCCTGGGCTGAGCCCTGGTAGTGTAGTGGTTGTGTGCAGGACTGTGCCCACAGGATTGATGGTTCAAATCCAGCAGCAGGTCTCCAGGAGCAAGGGTGGGTTCCTACTCCTACCAGAGCAGTGATCTCTCTCTCTCTCTCTCTCTCTCTCTCTCTCTCACACACACACACACACACACACACACACACACAAGAATAGAAATCCTTGACTTTTTTCCCATAGTATGCACCAGGGCTCCTTATTTTTCCCTATAAAATCTTTCGATATTGCCAGTCTTTGAGTGAGGTTTGAATTTTTAATTTAGATCTTTTGTGAGTTCTCTGGAGTGGGTAATACCTTGGTTCTTGGCTTCACCTGAGAAAGAATTTATGCCTAAGCCTGCTTTGTAATCCAAGTGAGTTTTCTATGAAAGACAGGAGAACTTTCAGGTTTTACAGTCTCAAAAGAGTATACACTATTTCAGAGAAGCATGCCAAATCATGTGGAACTCGCGCTTGGACCCACAACTGGACGTGGGCTCTGGCACTGCACACTCACGTAGTGAGCTGAAGCCAGAGACAGCACGCAGCACTGCCAGATCCGGCACAGGAGCAGGGTAAAAAGAGACCAGCCTTCTCGCTGCCTTCTGTCTGGGGAGGTGTGGTTGAAGGCATTGGCTGACCCCATTGGTTGAATTAAGCCCACCTGGGTAGGGTCATGAGTCTGATTCTAGTTTGGGCTCTCCAGGCGTATTACCAACCTGACTGACTCAGGGGTCTGAATTAGAGGATACCTAGTTTTGGGTAGTCTTTATGGGTGGTCTTTATGGGTGGCTCATGTGCTCCTGATTCCTTCCCAATCACCTCTATGGGGCCAGTACAGTCATGGGAGGGACAACCCCCTTTTCCTTCCCTTGCTACCTAACACAGTTTAAGATATGTCGAACTCTAGCTACATTTTGATTGTCGAACTCTAGCTCTTTGCCCACTTCCCTCTAATATTTTCACTTTGTCTTCTTGAGTTCCCCTTTGAATTTATTTCATCTGCTCTTTAACTTCTTCATTTGCCTTAGTTGCTTTACAAGTCAAGGAAAGTTTGAGTCTTTTATGACATCACCTTTGAACTTAGTGTTCTTTCCTGCTTTATGTAGTTACTTTTGCTTTTATTATGTATTATGTTCTTGATGTTATTCTACAGAGCATTAGGTCTGTAATTAATATTTAATGAGTCAAATCTGTTCATTGGATGTTCACAAATTTCAGTAGGATATGCTCAAGGTTGCATTTTGGCTCTCATCGCTTTATTTTAATTTTCTTTAGTTTCAATCCCAACCTATATGTGAGCAATTGATGGTCGGTACCAGAGTTAGCCATGACCTCATTTCGACTACTGATCTTGAGCTTTCCCATTGTCTTTTCTCAGAGATGTAGTCAACCTGAATTGTGTACATTTCCTCTGGAGAAGTCCACATGTATGATTTCTATAGTCGTGTTATTGAAAAAAGGTATTTGCAAGTCATTGGTCTTGCAAAATTCTATCACGTGCTCTCCAGCTTCATTTCTATCATCAAGGCCATGTTTCCCAATGGCTATTTCTTACTCTATGTTTCCAACTGTTACATTCCCATCGCCAATATCAATGCAACTTTTAGCATATTTGATCTATTTCAGACTGAAGATATTGGTAGACTTCTTCAATTTCTGCATCATTAGCTTCTGTGATTAGTATATAATTTTAATAATAGTTGTATTGACAGAATTTCCTTGTATGTGCATATATATAATCCTATCACAAATAGGGTTGTGGTTCAAGATAGATCTTGAAATCTCCTTATAGATGATGAGTATGACTCTGTTTATCAGGAAACTTTCGTTCCCAGCATAGGAAACCAAACAATTTGCCATTCAAAATGGCCAATACTAGTCCACTTAATCTTACTAAAGCCTAGCATATTGATCCTGTGCACTCCATTTCAATTTTGACAGCTTTAAATTTTCCTGGATACTTTGTACATTCCAAGTTCCTGTTATTGGGAGACATTTTCAGCAATTTCTTCTTATTTTGAGTTGTGCTCCATCAGCAAATTAAGGTCTTTACTGCCCCACTTAGGTCTTTATCCTTGTCACTGAGGTCAACTCTACTTTGATAAGGCAGGTCTTCTTCAGTCATATTTTAAGTGCCATCCAATCTGAGGGGTTTATTTTCTTGTACTACATTTGAAAATGTTCTGCTTCTGCTCCGTAAGTTTTCAGTATCTGACAAAGTTTCAATGTTCTCCTTAAGGTTTTCAGTGTCTTTAGAAGTGGGCAGTGTAATATTTCTTTGTATGTTGTTCTTAGACTGGCATGTCTGGTATAATCTGTTCACTTTTGGTGAGACTGCTAGTATTTGGAATATCAGTGATGTAACTTCCAGCATCATGGCAATACAAAAGCCACCACTGACAGTCAAGTGATGGACATAAAGATTAAATAAAATTTATGGCCTTAGAAACGGCTAAAAGCTCGTTCTCCTCTGCCGTAGGAACTTTCTGATGGTTGTAATGATTCAGTGGCGATATACTTGGGTTATTGTATATAAAAGGAGCTCATGCAATGTAAAGGTTAAGCACTGAGTTATTAACCGAAAGGTCTGTGATTTTAACCCAGCAGAAACTTGGTAGAAGAAAGGACCAAGTAATGTGCCTTCATAAATCCTATAGCCAAGAAAACCTTATAGGACAGTTCTGTTTTTCATATAGAGTCATTATGAATCAGAATTGACTTGATGGCATACAGCAACACTATTGCAAGGGAAGCAGTTTACAGTTTTGATTAAAGTGACCAGATGTCCTGCTTTTTAACAATTTGTCCCGTGTTCTGTGGCATTTTAAAATTAAATAAATATATTGCAATACTATTTTTGTGGTCTATGAACATTTTTGTTGCTCCATATAGACCAAATTTTTTATCACACACACACACACACACACACACACACACACCCGCCAATGGTGTCCTGCTTAAAATCTGGTCACTTTAGTTTTGATTCATATAGGTTCTGGCATTGAACTGCCTAGTTATGTGAGCACTAACCTCTCTTAGCTTCATTGTTCTCATTACTTAGTGGCAATAATTATAATATCTAGAGTCCAGTGTATTCTTCTGAATGCAATATGAGGTTATATGTGAATGTTCTTGGATTTCTGGTGACTAGACACTAAATAGTAAGTGACTGCCCTTTTTAATTGCTACTGTATATAGTTTAAATTCTGAGCACCCCTGTTTGTGAAGGCCTATGGGTGACAGTGACAGCTCCAAATCCATTTTCAAAGTTCTCGCATGGATTGGGCCGCCATCGAAATATTTCTGATCCTTATCCAAGGATCAGATAAATGTAAATCATCACACCCTTGGGCACAATGCCTTGGACAGTGGAGTGAGTACCTCAGCTCCTCTCTGGCCAGCCCCAGGAGGAGCAGTTTCTCTCAGTAACTTGCCTGCAGGTGTCCTTGATGGAGATCACCGTTGCCACCATACAGAATCTAGTTCAGGGAGTCACATAGTTATAAACTTTTGTTACCCTAAAGCATTACACAGCTCATGACTCACTCTGAGTGCATTCTTACCCTAATAGCTTTACTCCCAAGTGGCCTGGCATCTCCACGGTCTGTGGCCTAAGGGTGGTATGTGGCCTTTAGTGAAGAAGTGATTCTGGTTCTACCCTGATTGTCCTCAATATTTTACTTCCAGTTTCCCACAGAGCCTTTGTCCACAAGACTGCCAGCTTAATTCACAGAGCTACGTGGTAGTAGATGAAAACAGGGCAACACTTCTGATTTCCTCAGTGACTGAAATAATACTGAGGAAATATTTTGTGTTCTCCACATGAGTTTTGCAAAGCATTTACGTGGTCGTTTTTGATAAAACTGGTTTATTATTATATGTTAAAGCAAAATTGTTCTAAGAAGGAGCTTGGTCTTTAGGGCTAGTGTACTAAGTCATGAGGGTTCTTTTCATTTTAGTCAGATTCCTGTGCCTCTGAGGAGAGGAGTTTCATCTTCCATTCTGAAAGAAGCCAGGATGAATTCCTTTAGTACAAAGGAAACTTTATTTCTAGCTTCACCTACACAGTTGTGGAGAAATCATCTGCTTTGTCCAGTAATTGCCTTCATCAGTTCTCTGTGGCAACAACCAAATTACAGATCCAAGGGAGGAAGTTTTCCTGCAGGGAAGTTCTTGTTTACCACAATGACTGTGCACACATTTTACAAGAGCTATTGTAATTCAGATGGGCCACCTTCCATTCCTTATAGCCCTCCTCAAAAGCCTGGCCTCTGTTAGAACCCCAACAGGACTGACATTCAGTAGCCCCTTATTTGCCATGGAAGGTTTCTGAAGTTGGAAGGAAGATACAGTTTGGTGTGTCGAGATTGACGAATCCATGTTTTCAAATACAGAAAACTAGAGATGATTAGCTTTGGATTACTTGTAAGAAGGTCATATACAAGAGATAGAGCAAAGGTATCCTGGATAAATTGTTCATTTTGCCAGTTTTAGAGCATTGTGCTCATTTGGGGCTCATTTAATTGCTTTGCGTTGCAGTGAATAAAATATTGGCTATTACCAATAATTAAAAAATAATATTCCACATGTTTGTGCATAAGTAGATGCAAAAATGGATTTCCAATGTACTTCCAATTTTCCTGACTATGTAAAATACTTAAAGGACCGCATTTTTCTTGTGCGTTAATGAGACATCTTCCCATCAGCCCCTCGGCCCACTCTTCCATTCATCTGTTTTCAGTGGCACAGAGCTTTCATAGTTGGCTGCTACCCAGCATTTCTGTGCTTTGAAATTGCTCCGGAGGCTAAAGGTGTCTTGCTGTCTTCTTTCTGTAAGGATTTACAGCTCTAGAAACTCTGTAAGATCATTTGGCTCTGTCTGGAGTGTCTCTATGAGTCAGAACTGAGCTGAAGATATTGTTTTTAGGTTTGAGTTTACTCGAAAACCAAAAAATCAAGCTCACTGCTCTCTATGTAGTTCCAAGTCATATTGACCCTATAAAGAATTTCTGAGACTGTGAGTCTTTACAGGAACAGACAGCTTCATGTTGTACTTAGATTGAAGCTCATGGCTTTGAACCTGCTACTTTGTGACTAGCCTAATATGCTAGGAAATTTTAAAATCTCACTGACTGCCCTCAAGTGAATGGTAGTTCATAGTGATACTGTGTTAGTTCGGGTAGACTAGAGAAACAAATTCATAAACATGCATATTCATATAAGGGAATATCTATGTAAAAGAGGAGTGGAACATTGAGAAAACACTCCAACCCAGGCCAGTTCAAGATTGAGAAAACACTCCAACCCAGGCCAGTTCAAGTCCGATATTAGCGCATATGTCCGATACCAGTCTACAGTCTCTTTCCGACTGACGAAGCACATGCAAATGGCACCAGTACAATCACAGGCCAGTGGGTGCAGAGTCTTGTGTGTCTGGTGGCAGTAGAAGCACCCTGGTGCTGGGGGATGGGGGGGTGTCTTCCCATGGCTCCTTGTTTCCAGGCCTCAAGGTCTATCAGTAGTATCTATTGACAGTAGAAGCATCTCAGCGCTGGCAGGAGTCTCCACGTGGCTTCTCCAGCCCCAGATGTATGGTTCCATCAGGGTAAGCCCATGTGGCTTCTCCTCTGGCTCCTCCAGTCTCCAGGAATCAGGCTCTATCAGCGTGCTGTCATCTCATCTTGTCAGTAGTTCGTCTCCAAGGAACTGAGTCAGTGGTCTTTCACCCCCAATTGGGAAATACCATGAGACTTCCCAGAATTCTCAGGAGAAAACCATGCCCACACAGAGACCTTATTTGTTATCTCCAGATTGACAAGCTAGACTGCACCCTTACACTCCCCATCATGAAATTGACATCAAGTATATGACCGCCACAGATACTATAGGGCAAATTGATCCCTGTGAGTTTCTGAGACTATAACTTTTTACAAGAATAGAAAACCCCGCCCATTCTCCCTCAAATTGGTTGGGGATTTTGTTTTAGAGTACAAAAGAGACCCATCTCAAATATAATTTAAGGAGAATATCATTAAGCCTTAAAAGAGGGACAGACAAAATAAAGACATTAACACATCATCCAGATGAGGGAGACCATTAGTACAAGTTTAAAAGGGGGCCAAAGATTCACAATTGGGAAACCAGATAAATAGAGCATGGGAGAGGAAAGACTACTGTCACAAAATTATGCTTGGTGGTAGATCAATACATCACATTTATAAAATGAAACTACAGGTGCATGATAGGATCATGATCGGGACACATGCTATCTTTAGACAACAGTTTTCAAGATTAGTCTGCTGCTTCCAACCAAGAGAGTCATGGCAAGATTGATAGAGCATGACTCCTGACTGTGTGTCCCCAGTATGGTGACCCCCACTAAGGGCACACGTAGGCAAACCCTTAAGAGAAAGATTACCCCTTGGAGGCTGGTCAAGAAGGGTGGAGGTAATCCACTCTCCAAGACATTGTGCCTGAAGGTAGGATTCTCTCCATCATTGGCTAGTGATCAGAAAGAATTCAATGGTGGCTTTAACAATTGGGAAACCCTCCTAATGATGTGCTGTCACTGTCATCTATAGCAATGTGCAGATCAGTTATCATAATTTAAGCTCTAATATAGTTTCACACTGCAAACTGTGCAGTCAGCAGCCCAAACAGTTATCACTGCACCACCAGGTTCCCTAAGTAGGTTCAAATAAGTATATTTGAGAACTATCTTGGTAGGTGCCATTTAGTCAGTTCCCACGGAGTGCCCCTCCGTACAACAGAACATGCCACCTGGTCCTCTGCCAGCCTCACACTCATTTGTATGGTTGAACGCATTGTTTGAGACATAGTCCATCTCATTGAGGACCCTCCTCTTTGTAACTTTTTGCCAAAGTTTATTGTGCCAACCTGGCTTATAAACATGTGGGGTTTATTGAAGGGTGTAGAAATAAATGGTTCAGTGAGCCTCACCTTTCTAGTTCTTGATTCTGTTACTTTCTGCTATATGGACCAGGGTGCAGCTGCCTTAACCAGTTCCTTGCTTCAGCTAGCAAGGCTGTCTTCCTGCAAAACATTCCTGAGAAGCCACATGACCCTACACTGATGCAGCGCTGGGTGCTGGAATAGCCATGTGAAGACCCCTGCCAGTGCTGAGATGCATGCACATTCACTGATTCAGTTTTCCTCCTGCAGTCAGTGTCATTGCATGTGTTTTGTGAGATTGAGGAGGACTTACTGGATTGGTGTCAGACATCTGGGCTAATGTTGGACTTGTGGGCTTAGCCTTGTGGGTTGTGATGCTTTCTTGATGTGCACTTACCCTTTATATAAAACTCTCGTATACATATAAGTTTCTGTACATCTGTTTATGTAACATATCCAGACTAGCACACTGACTTATAATGGCATATATGGCACAGCAGAACTGTTGTGTGGACTATTCAAGATTAATATTTAAAACAGATTTGGAAGAAGCTAGTAGATCTCAACCTTTGACTTGTTGATTAGCAGGTAAAATCTTATCAAATGTGCAATCTGGAATCCTTGGCACACAGTATGTGATAAATAAATACTGATTGATTGAATAAATTCACAAAGACTTGGTTTCCATCCTCGTGGCCCTCTTTCTGAAATTTAGAGAATGACATTTGATAACCCTGCCTTCTTACTTTCCCGGAGTTACTTATAATGTAATTATGATAATAGACATCACAGACCAAGCTGTTTCCCATGTATCAAAATGCCATTGGTTTGAAGCTCAAATACATTTTTATATAGGACAGACTAGGACATCCACTGTGCTTTCCTGAGACAGTGACTGGACACAGGAGTAGAAAACCCTCAAGTATTAAAAACTAAATCAAAGGGCTGGCCTCACCATAAGACATGATGATACTCCCTCACTGGCCCACAGTGCTAAAGGGGACACTGTGGAGACACAGTGCAGGCATTGTGCCTGGATCTGCCCCCCATGTACACGTGCACCAAAGGCAACCATGAGAAGAACAAAGCAATAAGTCCCCGAGGAAAGCCGAAAATTGACTTTGCAATTAGTGGGCAGGGCATGGAACTTCACAGATTCTTTGGAAAAACAGTCAAAAGGGCTAGCAGATAGATCTGGAATTACTTAGAGACCCCCCCCCTTTTTTTTTCTTCTTTTTTCTCAAGTCTATCCATATGGACATTGATTGTCCATAGGCAGGACAACCAACCTCAAGGAGAAAACAACTGTGCTGACATTCCAGGGGTGACATGGGAGAGGAGGAAGGGGGAGAAAGGGCTTAGGGAGCAACAAACCCAGGAACAAGAGAACATTAAGAGATCTAAAATTCACAAAAAGGTGGTCAGTGAATGCCTGGGAGGTGAGGGGGGGTGTCGATCAAGTACAATTTAGCCGGAAGAAAGCACTAAGAGAAGAATGAAGGGAAAACATGACATTGGGACAAGAGGAAAGTAAAAAGAAATAGAGGAAAGATCGACAATTGATATAGGTACAAATATTTGCATGCACATATGTTGTAAATATATTAATAGATCTATGTACATATGCTTAAATATTAAGTACTAAGGTAGCATCCAGACATTGGGTCTCTAATCACTTACTCCCTCAATACAAAAACACTTTGTTCTAAATAACCTGGCCTCTATGATGCTCACCTTCCCGACAAGATCACTAAAGACAAAATGGGTACATAAGCAAATGTGATAAAGAAAGCTGATGGTGCCAGGTATTAAAAGATATAGTGTCTTGGGTCTTAAAGGCTTATTAAAAAAGTGACTATATAGCAGAAAAGTAACAAGCCACATGAAAGAAGCACATGTGTGATCATGAGGGGTCAATGGGATCAGGAATCAGGCATTAGACGATCCCAAACAAACAAATATATTGATACAAATGATTGGGAGCCAAAGAGAAGACCCAAAGCCCATCTGTAGTCAATTGAACATTCTCTTATAGAAGGATCACAAGGAAGGAATGAGTCAGGCAGGGTGCAGCATAGCACCAATGGAATACATAACCCGCCTCTAGTTCTTTTAATACTCACCTCCCTGCCACAATCATGACCACAGTTCTCTATTACAATCCACCTAGACCAGAACTTGGTACACTGGTATAAATAAGAGCTCTCAACACACAGAATACAGGAAGATAACCCTCAGGACCAGTAATGGGAGTAGCAAAATCATCACTGTGGGGGGAACGGGGGGGAGAAGTGAAAGAAATGGGGAACTGTCCACAGTGATCTATGTATAATCACTGCAAGGGGACAAACGAGAAACATGGGCGAAGGGAGACAGTGCATGGTGTGAGATATGGAAATAATAAGAATTTACAATTTGTGAAGGTCCCATGAGGGTGGAAGGGTGGGGGAGAAAGGGAACAAAAGAGAAGCCAATACCAAGGACTCAAGCAGAAAGAAAATGTTTTGAAAATTATGATGGCAACATAGGTACAAATGAGTTTGATACAATTGATATATGGATTGTCTTAAGTGCTGAAAGAGCCCACAATAAAATGATGTACTAATTAAACAAACAATATTAAAAACACAAGCAACTTTGAAATGGGTCAAAAGATAGGTCAAATGTTAAGGTGTTAAACTTTATTCTAACTACGTCTGCCATAATCCACTTTCCAGTGCACTCTGCCTTACTTATGTTTTATGGCTTATGGAAACCAAGATTTCACAAGCTTGATAACTCCCAGAAGCTCACTTACTGTCATTGTTGTCCCTAGGTACGAGGGGGTTAATTCTGAACTATAGCCACACACAGCAGAACCAAACATTGCCAGTTTCTCTGCCCCCCTCACAATTGTTGTTATGTTTGATCTCATTGTAGCCAACGGATCAATCCATCAGTCCGTGAGGATTTTTGTTTTCTCTACATTGAGATGCAGTTCATCCTGCAGGCTGCAGTCCTTAATGTTCAATACATGCTCTTTTACCTCATTATTTCTTGCATTGCTTTAAATCTTCTACGTTCAAAGGCAAGTTTCAGAGTCTCTTCTGACATGCACTTTGATCTTTATTTTCTCTTCCCTATATTTAATGATCTTTTGTTTTCTTCTTGTATGATGTTATCATTGTCTTTCCCTAGCTTGTCAGGTTTTCTGTCAGTAGTGTTCATGGAATCCAATGTATTCTTTAGTTGCATGGACTGGTTTTAATTTTCATTAACTTCAATATGAATTATATATGACCAATTTATGTCAGCCACTGGCCTCTGACTGCTCTAATTCTAGTATGTTTTCCTTTGTGAGTCTCAAGATTTTCTGGACATGGATGAACTTAAAGGGCTCAATCCTAGTCTTGAAACTTCTGGATCCTTGACTTCTAGTGATAGCAGAAGACAGTGCACATTCAAATCTTATAATTCTGACACCACCATCATGCCATAAAGTAAACTGAGGACCTTGTTAAAGAGGTTTTTGTTTTTTTAACAGAAAAAGTAATTTGAATTGGGTACCACTCAGTGAGGGATTTACCAAAGTGCTCCAGCAAAAGGAATTTTTCACAGGATATCAGTACAGAAAATTCAAGAACTTATAAGGAAAAATTCTGATTGATTGATAGTTTTATATCATGTTTTAACAATCAAATACAATTAGGTAATTTCCTAAGCATTGCTTTTTTTAATCACAAAGTTTGAGACAGTTCATGTGTTGTCAATCTGTGGATTTCATCACTCAACCTGAGCAAATATTTGTTCTGTGAACCTCCTATCAAAGGAGGAGAGGCCTTAAGCTTCCTGAAGCATTCTGGATACCAAAACTTTTGAGAACTTGCTCAGAATGAGCAGTAAGCAATAGAAATAGATTCTGACCTACATCCTGAGTAAAAGCCTCTGTTTATGTCAAGAATATAGATATTTTGGTATCTGTCACAGAGCATGAACCCATTACATAACCCAGAATTCCAGAGAGGCACCATCAACTGAACATTTCAGGGACAAAGGAAGGGAACGACGAGGTCTCTGACTCCAGGGTTTCTTAGTCTGTGAACCCCGAGGACGCTTCTACCCCTGAGTGAATTGTTTGCCTACTTGACTTTCATAGGATTCTCAGATTTTTTTTTTATTTCTTGTGTTATTTCTTGTGACCGTGATTTTTTTTCATTTTTTGCCTTAGAAAAAAACAAAGAAGCAAGCAAACAAAAAAAACTTCATAGTCTCATAACTTCTGAAAGTTTCTTTCATTTTTTAAAATGAAAGTTTATTAAAATGAAGTTTTTTAAAATAAAAGCAATCAGTTCTTTTAAGTTTTTACTTTAAAAAATATAGCCATCACCCTTTTGTATGTAACAAAGTGTGATGTATTAGGGACCATAGCACCTCTCTCGTACATATTTAATGTTTGGGAGTATTCAGGATACTGACAGGAGATCCAGCTGTGTTTTAAAGATACATTGCTATTATCTGATTCATTTAAGCACTGGAACAGTTGCAGTACTTGTTATAACTGATGGAAATGAAAAGGGGAGGGAGCTCAAGTGAGATCCTATAGGGAGAAGTAGAGTTGGTATTCCAGTCATCTATGGTGACCTTTCCACAAAAGCTGTGTTTCTGTCATCGATATATGAGCATTTTGAAAATTATCCAAGTACTGACCCATGATATGCAACACCCTAGAATTTTGGCAAAGTGTTTGAGACACTGCTAGTTCTTTACTCACCAATATAGTCTTCCTTTAAGATGAGACCTTATACTATTCCCCCGATCATTTTCAGCTTTTGTTTAGGCAGCTTAGGCTGTAGACCAGCACTGTTCAGTAGCACTCTTTGTGATGATGATCCAGTAGTCACTCAGCAGACTCACTAGCTGGGACTCCTGGGACTACTGGTTGGTTCCAGTTGAAGAGTGGACAAAACTCTGTCTCCTTAAGGCCTGCTTCTACCCAAACTCCCTGGGATGCATGGAGCCTTGATATAGAGCTAGCTGCTTGGCAACGTGGAAACAACCCTAAAGACTACTGAGCAGCTCTTGGAGGAGCAGGACCTGCAAACAAGACTATCTAATATGAGGATGTGTTAACACAAATCTCATTTATTTGGCTGCCAGTGCAACTGTCCGCCCAACCAGTGGTACAAAATCAATGGAAAAATCTTCCCGTTAACTACTGTGAAAAGTAAGTGAATGTAAGCTACTACAGAATGGGGATAAAGTTGCCACTTACCACATGAGACTACTGAATGCTGACATATGATTAGTGAAAATAAGGAACTATATTTAAATTTTTAGTTTAGTTACATTTAAATAGCAATGTGTATTGAACAAAGCAGCTCCAAATACAGGATGCATGATGTTCTGACTGGAGTTCCATGTCCACTAGAGGATATGACCTACCCTATAGACCCAGGGGATGGTAGCCAGACAACTTGGCTTTTCTGAGAGACACCCTAGAATACAGCTGCCAAATCATCTCTGTATTGTCTATACCGACTTTTTCCACTTGAACGGAAAATATTTGAGCTCTTTTATACACTACTGACATTTGAGTTTCTCTACCATTTTTTTATGAGCCCCAATGGCCCAGTGAGTTAAACATTAGGTTGCTAAGTGTAAGGTTGATGGTTCAGTCCAGCTGCTCCTCAAGAGAAAGAGGTACCTGTATGCTCTCATGAAGATTTGTAGTGTTACCCCATGGAATAATTCTAATTTAAATTATAGGGTCACTAATGACTCAGGATCAACTCAATGACAGCCAAGTATAAATCCAAGTTTCATTAGTGATGCTCACAAATTAATATTCATAGCACCAAAAGTCGTTATTGCCCTCCTTAAGTGAACCCCTGGAGGCATACGAGGCAGAATTCAATTATGAGCCGATGCCTCTAATTCCCATGGTTGGAGTGTGTGTGTGTGTGTGTGTGTGTGTGTGTGTGTTTAAGAAGCTCCATCCCTACCCTGACTGGTGAAAGTCACTATCAATATTGATTAGATAGTTTGGACATTTTTTTTTCTATGAAAAGTTTCTACCAATTTACTAGTTTAGTATTAAACCCATTTAGCAGTGTTTAATTCTAGGATTATTTTAGGATCACAACTGAGGTTGAATTCATTTGCTTAGGTTGAAGCAATTTCACTTCCACGTGAACTTGACTGTAAGGGCATCTTGCTGCTCTCATATTTACCTTTGGGATTATTTGCCCAAGTAGGACCCTCTCGTGACCCTATTACAAGCAATGGGCAACTGCAGGAAGAGAATTGAGGTATTGCCAAGGGTGCTGTGCTGGAGAAGGAGGTGCTGACAGGCCCTCCCCCACCCTCTCTGCATTACAACACCATTTTAGCTGGCAGAATTACCACCCACTGTTTGTGTTGGCAGCACTACTGCAAGCTGTGTATGTTAAAAACCACATTTTTTTTGTCAAGCTATTTTGACAGGGATTTGGTCTTTAAATAGTAATTGCTCATTAATTGCATTTCTCCCTAAAATTCAGAACCTGACTGGTCTTCTGATATACTTTGGAAAATGCAGAGACTGATAATTTGGGTGTGATTTATTTTAAAGAAAAGTTCCCCTGGACGCTGTGGAAAATGCATGTCTTCACTGCAGTAGGACTGGAAGCCATTTAAGTGTAATGACAGTCTGACCCCATTTGCTTGTAATGGTCTCTGCAGTTGTAATGAGATGGTGTCCAGTTACAGGCGCACACGTAGGGCTTGCATGCAGGGTTAGTTGCTCTAATGATGACTTACCTGACCGAGGGATTTGTGGTCTGTAATGCTCAAATGTATATTCTTAATCCCCATTTTAGAGATATTAAAAAACAACAACAACAAAACCTCATGTGCAGAAATCCCCAGGATTAAACTATCCTGCTTTAAGTGAAGATATTTGCCTCTAGAGGAAAGCCCTGCCACTGTCTTGCCGAGCATTTAGAAAATTGGAATTACGGATTAGTTTCAAAACTACCTTTTAAAAAAATGAACGCTCTCCCTTTAATCGCTGTAAAATGAACTACCATGTGTGTGACTTCATTTCTGATTGCTAAGCATAATTTTTTTCCTTGATTCACTATTAATTTTTTTATCTTATATTTTCTTCCTTAGTTCAAATTTTTTATCTTTTAAACATCACATGCTACAATAATTTTTAAACTTCTCACTGAAACAAGGTTGGTAAAAGCTATTTTCAAAACTGACATCTTCTCCATTGCCAAATCTTCCAAAGTTTCTGTGTTTGTGAGTGACCCATTTCTGCTCATCTTGATACCTACTGCCTTTATGCTCATTGGAATTGCCACTCATTTTCTTCTGATTATGTCATGCAGTTTATGTTGATTTCCATCCAGGTGTCCAGGAAAGTTCTTTATTGGTCACTGTCGTCTGTAAAACTTTTATGTTTAGCATTTAGGCATCAGTGAGTGAAATGGCGACTTGCTAACCTCCAAGCGGTTGGTTCACACTCATTAGTGGGTCTGCAGTAGAAAGATCAGCCTGTTTCCAATGAAGAGCACTCTTTCCTGTAGTGTTGCTGAGGGAAAATCTATTCAAGGGTAGTGGGTTTAACTTTTTGCTCTCGACTATTGAACTGCCCATGCACTGGCTACATTTTCCTTCCATTTCCAACACAGCTCTTTTGTTGCAGAAAAGATGTGTGTGATCACAGCTTGCAGTGTCTGGTGTATTTCTCTCTAGACAGAGTGTGCCGTGGCACACAGAAGACTGGGAAGCACTAGCCCCAAAGACAGAGAAGCCCGTTTGCCCGACGATGGAGACCAGCTCACCTTGCCAACCTGACAGCCCCACAAGGTTGCCCTGGACTATTCAGCGCATAATCGTGGTGTGGGATCAGGCAGTGCTTTATCCTGTTGTCCCCAGGGTCCCTGTGAGTCACAACAGTCTCAAGGACACCAAGCAGCAAGAGCCACAGAAGTTTGCTGTGGTAAGAGATTTGAGAGCCCTTCAGGGAAAGGGGGACTCTCAAAGTGATGGGGAATAATCACTGTGGCGTGTTGTTTCCAGAGCGGATGAGGGATGGTATCTGTGCTGGCTCCCTCCTTTAAACTCCTGTTTTTGGGACACAGCATAGCACATAACCTATGTTACATTCTGTTTCTCAGATCTCTCAAACACACAGACACTACACATGCTGCATCTCTGATCTTTAGAAAGTAGATTAGTTTGTCTACCAGGCAGGAGGTGTCTGGCTATTAACCATGAAGCTCCCTGAGAGCCCAGCGTGCTTCAAGCATGCGCATTGTGCCCCAGGGCTCAGTGCCCAGCCTACTCATATTCTGTGAAAGTGCACATATGGTCATGGACTAACTTTTCTGTCTGACATTTGCTAAATAGAGTGCATCTTTTTATTTTATTAAAGAAATTATCTCCCCTCTCACTCCTACTCACATAGCTATAGACTTATGTGGAAAAATGAATAAATATATAAGTATAGAAATAAAAATATATAATATGAATATTGGATATATATACCTTGGTTTTTGACTATTAAAGTCTCCTTTTGTAAATATAATTCAAATTGCCTGCCTAAGTTAATACACCAAGCTGAATTCTGATGAATATATTTTATGGATCATGTGAACTTTGTAGCATGATTCTGAGCATCCTGTGCGATTGTACTGTAGGATATAAAGTATGCATGATAAGCCATGTCTATAAGGAGCTTGAAAGTTCATGGAAAAGATGCCATTATTTTTCAATTTCTGTTTTCATGAATTTTTTGAAGTTCCTTCATTTATTTCTATGACTTCTACAAGAAGGAAACATGACAGCAATAGTTAATTGTAGAATTTATTAATGTTTACCATAAATTGATGAGTTCTGGCAACACTTCTCAGAGAAAACTACCTACTCAGCTCATATGTTCTTTAGTGTCACAGTTGGCCAGTTGGTAAATAAAACATGTTCTAAGTTTATTACTTTGGTGAATTATTTTGATTAAAAATATTTTATTTATTTTTCTGTAAGTAGTCTTGATTTTCTTCCTTATTTACTATCCAATAGAATGTCCAGGGTTGACTGTTTATTAGTGCAAGTGAACAAGAGTTCTCTTTCCCCATCAGAGTCAATTGTTATGATTTTGTATACAGCTATCTGTATTCCTAGGAGCCTTGGTGGCGTAGGGTGCTATGCCTTGAGCTTCTAATTGGAAGGTCAGCAATTGGAAACCACCAGCTCCTGAAAGATTCATCGCCTCCGAAACTCACTAGAACAGTTCCACTCTAGCTTATACTGGCACTGAGTGAATAATAGGGTTGCTAAAAAGGGCCAACTCGATGACCATGTGTTAGAATTGTTCTTTTCCGCCTTAGTCTCGGGTGAAAAACAAACTCAGAGATAGTCATATGTGTGTAAGAGAGAGTATTTTATCAAAGAGTAATTGTCTATTTAGAAAACAAGTCAAAAAATTGGATATTAACCCGTATATTCGATACCAGTCTATGAATTTCTCTCTAGTGGATCTCAATCTTCCTAATGCAGTGACCCTTTAATACAGTTCCTCATGTTGTGGTGAACCCCCACACTCCCCCACCCATAAATTCATTTTCGTTGCTACTTCATAGCTGTTATTTTGCTAGTTTTATGAATTGGGCAACCCCTGTAAAAGGGTCATTTGACCCCTACAGGGGTTGTGATATACAGGTTGTTATAGACTCATGCAACTCATGTGATGACACTGAACACAGGAAGATCACAGGCCAATCAGTGGAAAGTCTTGTGGATCCGGTGCATCTCAGCACTAGTGTGGGTCTCCAGGTGGCTCCTCTCCAGGGTTCTGGCTCCATCCGCATAGCTCCCTATGACTTGTCAACCTCCCTATGACTTGTCAACCTCAAGGGAGGAAGACTAGAGTTACCAGAATCCTCAGGAAAGGGCCAGGGCCGCCACACAGAGACTTCATTGGCTATGGCATGATTGACAGGCTAGACTCCACCCCTTCACAAGTTGATAGGGAATTATGTACCTGCCACACTTCCTTTCAATCAAAGATAGATAAATCAGTAGTTTGTTGGTGATGTTCATATATTCCCACATAATATGGGACTCAAAATGTTCCTGCAAGAGTTTCACTTATGTTTTTCTTCCATTTTCCCGAGCTTTTAGAAGTCTCCTTATCTATGTATGACATATAAATTTTAAGGAATGCTGGAAGAGAGAAGTAAGCCTTGAAAGCAGGCACAACTTGAGTCAAGTGATGTCTATTAACGTGTTTATATAAAACTTATTTTATTTCTTCAAGCTTTAGTTTTTTTCTTTAGTGAGATAGTTCAGTACTTTGTATATGCTATTGCTCAGTGGGAGCATGACATGAGATACATTTAGTAACTGCTGCACTCTATGATGACATCATCAACATTACCAGATTTTTTTCTGTCCTCTATAATAAGCAAAACAAACCAAAAGCAAACTTATTGCTGTTGAGCTGATTCCAGCTGATAGTTGGACTGGTGATCACAAGGTCAGCTGTTAATCCATCACTTGCTTCACAGGAGAAAGAGGAGGCTGTCTGACCCTATGAAGATTTGTCATCTCAGAAACCCTAGAGTGCAGTTCTGCTCTGTCCTGTAGGGTCACCTGGAGTCCGAGTCAGTGACAGGGCAGTGAGTCGTGGGCACTGGTGACCCATGTATGTCAAGAGTGAAACTCTGCTTCAGAGGCTTTCTTTTTTTTAAATCATTTTATTAGGGGCTCATACATTGTTTTTCACAGCACATAGATACATATATTGTGCCACGCTTCTTCGCATGCCTGCTGCTGTCATCATTCTCCAAACCTCCACTTTTCCACTTGAGCCCTTGACATCATCAGCTTCTCTTCTTTTCCTCTTCATCCTTGCTCCCCACTCTCCCACCAACCCTCAGTACTTTATAAATTATTATTGTTTTGTCATAACTTACACTGTCCGATGTCTCCCCTCACCCTCTCCACCAATGTCTGTCCTCCCGGTAGGAGGTTATGTGTAGATCCATGTAGTTGGCTCCCCCTCTCTACCCCACCTTCCCTCCACCCATCCAGCAGCTCCACTCTCACTACTGGCCCCAAGAGATTCATCTGTCCTGGGTTCCCTGTGTTTCCATTTCCCATCTCTTCCAGTGTATCTTTTCCAGTCCAGCTGGATTTGGAAGGTACAGTTGGGACCATGGAGTTGGGGGGAGGAAACTTTCAGGAACTAGAGGAAAGTTGAATGCTTCATTGCTACCTCACTGCACCTTACTGGCCTGTCTCCTCCCCCGACTCCCCTGTGAGATGGTGTCCAGTCACCCACAGGTGGGCCTTGGGTCCCCACTCTGCTCTCCCCCTCATTCTTCGTAGTGATGTGATTCTTGTTGTTTTGTGCTTGATATCCGCTGCCTTCACCCCCCACCCCACCCCGTGATCACACAGGCTAGTGTGGTTCTTCCATGTGGGCTTTGTTGCTTCTGGACTTGATGGCCACTTGTTCACCCTCAAGCCTTCGGGATCCCAGGTACTAAGCTTGGTAGCTGGGTGCCATCAGATTTCTCCTCTCTGTCTGTGTCTACTCTCTTCTGTCTTTAGCGGTCATGTCAGGAGGGTGGGCACACAATGATAATGGAAATAATTTTGTCGAAGGAAATCCGCAGGCCTTCTTTTTGAAGCATGTTGGGGTGAATTTGAACAACCACCCTTTCCATTAGTACCTGACGGTAACTGTTTGTGATCTCCAAAGATGATATGTTATTTAAACAGTGTTTAACAGAGTAAGTTCACATATGTTGTAGACTAGCTTTGTCATTTATCTTTAATGAGTTGTAAAAGGACAAGTTGTAAATGATTAAATTGGTTTCACTTTCAATGTCATTCTTAACTTAGCTCATAGCATTTTGTTTTGTCTGTATTTACTAATGTTTTTGGTGGAATGATACCATTCTCTGCTGGCTTCATTTATAATTCTATTTTCCTTTTGGCTGTATGCATACTATTTCATTTTGGGACCCATTACACTGTTGGATTTTTGGCTCCATTCACTGTATTTTTCCCCTTCTCGTCTTTTTGGCCCATCTCCTCCTATTTAATTTTGGCACCACTAGCATAATTGTCCACGCATGCACTCTCAATCTACCCCATCCAACTTTAATGCTGCAGTGTTCCTTTTTTTGGCTTTTAAAAAAATTTTTCACAATGACAAGTTTATATTTCAAGTTTGTGACAATGCTATAGAACATCTTGCTGAATATAGATTTGTTGAGATTTTACAACTTAGTATTTTGTAGTTATGCATCAGTTTTCTATTTCATCTGTGCTCTTCTCATCGTGACTCAGAGTTATTTTCTTCAGTGAATAACTATTGGTATTCCTAATAGGTACAGCACCCCGGATTTCCTGTTTGTTTATTACAGAAAGGATTTTGTAGAGTAAGAGTTGTCATTTTCTAGAACTTAAATCTAAAACAAATTTGGGCACCTAGTCCAATGAGTATACAAAAAGGCAACACACTCCTTATTTGCCAAAGACTTGAATTCTAGCTTCCAAGGTGTTAGTTACCTTCACTCTTTGTTGTCTTTAGTTACTGAGATGTCATGCTCCTATTCTTCTTGCCTGCAATAATTGTTGCTGTGACACTTTAAAAAATGAGGTAACAAGTTCTTTGATTCATCTGGCTTTGCTCTACTTGTGGAAGAATCTTGTCAACTGTGTTGTTTTGTTTTCACCACAGTCTGTTCTACTGAGAAATTAGCAAGCAGTGGGCCTTTCCATCTGCTTCTTTAAGAATCCAGCCTAGAGCACAGCATGAGTCATTTGGACACG
>PVJH01001061.1:0-48627 GCA_004026705.1 Nesogale talazaci
TCTTATCTACTGCATGAGTTGTCTTTGCTGTTCTTCTCTGGTAAGGAGACGCTGCCTTTTCAGCCATCAGAGGCAATATGTTTTTCAGTCTGATCTGAAGGAACTCCTGTCTGGGTGAACATCAATAGCTCACAGGGATTGTTACATATCAAAACACCAAAGACATCCCAAGACTCAAATTCAGAATGGCAAGGAAGACTTCATAAACCAAACAAAAAGAATAGAATAAATAAATGAAACAAAACACAACTCCCATGGACCAAGGAACAGCATCGTGTGGTGTTTTCAAGGCAGAGAGGACATCAGAATTTCCCGTGGGAGGAGACCTTGCTAAAACCCAGACTGCAGGGCTTCATTCCCAGAGCTTTGGTAGGCTTGCAGGAAGGCCTGAGAGGCTGCATTTTGAGCAAATTTGTCAGCCATTGTTGTGGAGTCAAATCTGACTCAGACTCATGGTGGCCCTATGTGTGTTGGATAGGGCTTTCAATGATTGATTTCTAAGAAGTATCTCACCAGAGGTTTCTTCGGAGACACCTCTGAGTGGACCTCCTTCTCTTTGGTGAGCTTTAAGCAGTTGCACCAGCCAGGCACGTGTTTCCAGGAAAAGCTAGAGGGACGCATTCTGTACGCCATTGCAGAATTCAATGAAGATTACCCTCTTCCTCGAGAGTTTAATTTTAGCATTATAGCTCAGACAGCACTTGGTGACACCTTGGGAGTGACGCAAACACTCAAAGGCTCTCCTGACTGATACTATTTGATGACACCTACAAATGTGCATGCATAGAAGCATACAACATTTGAAAGCATCTTTCTCATTCACCTAACAAATTTGTTTGTGACTGCTTCTGATTCTTTTTGTTGTTGTGTTTTGTTTGGCCAATAAATAAGTACAAATATCTGGGTGGTTGAAAAGTTTGAAATATCTAATAGGCTACAGATCAGAGAATTTCAGATCATCCTCCAAACACTAGAGCACTAGGAATCCATGAAACTATGCAAACTAAAGACTCATTGGCCTCCATGTCAGGTTTAAGGGATTTTACTCTAGCAGTGATTTGATGGCTAAAGCCTTAGGACATGCCTCCATTGGCAGTGGCAGTAGTGGAGTTCCTGTCAAGGTGCATGCAAGGGTTCGTGAGACTTATTTCACCATAGCAGATATGTGAGCTCTGGTGGTGACAATATCAGTCTGGTGGAACACAGATATGAAAGGTGATGAATTATATCAGGGTAGGTGGCAAGGACTTGATCAATCAGTACATCAGATAAGATTCAACTATAACCTTTAGAGCAGTGGTTCTCAACTTTCCTAATGCTGTGACCCTTTAATATAGTTCCTCATATCGTGGTGACCCCCCCAAGCATAGCATGATTTTCACTGCTACTTCATCACTGTCATTTTGTTACTGCTATGAATTGAGTGAAAGGGTCATCCCTCTGTGAAAGGGTCATCCAACCCTCAAAGGGGACACAACCCACAGGTTGAGAAACACTGCTGTAGAGACTACTCCAACTCATCTCAGCATGAAATAATTTATTACTAAACATTGGATGGCATGTGGAAGCGAGAGGTGGGTTAGTTATGGTTCGGTGGTGTGTTAGGCTGGGCTGATTAGAGAAACTAATCCAGAGACGCTCATATATGTGTAAGAAAGAGCTTTAAGTCCAGAAGTAATTATATATCAAGAAGACATCCCAGCCCAGTCCAACCCAAGTCCATAAGTCTAATATTGAAGAGTCCCTCTTCAGACTTACAAAGCTAAATGCTATGCTGGATGCAGAATGAGGAAGATCTCAGGCAGGTGGCTGCAAAGCCTTGTGGATTCAATGTCAGCAGAAACATGGAAGCTGCTCTCTCCATGGCCAGCAAGCAGGAGAGTCAAGACAGACAGAGAGAGAAGGAGATTCTCCAGGTTCTTCTTATGAGGTAGTCATGCTCACAAAGCAGGCACCGTCAGTCTGGGACCAGATTAACTGGCTCTCTGCTACTCTTACACTTATTCATTCAAGTTGACATAAAAATACCTATCACAAGAAGTAAACACCTGACCTTTCAATCAAGAGACCTGGGTTCAATTTCCAACCACTACTCTTTTATTGGTGGAGTCTTATCTGTTACTGTGATATTGAACAGGTTTTGTTGAAGCAGCTGAACTAAGAAAGAGAATGGAGAAAAGCCATTCATCTATTTCCGAAACTCAACCAATGCAAATCCCATCGCTCACACTTGTCTGATCCATACGAATCATGGGAATGGCATAGAATTGGGGAGAAGTTTTTTCCATTGTATATGGCGCTGACATGACCAACTTGATGGAAGCTGGAAACAAGGAGACTAGATGGCTTCTGATGTCTACACAGAGCTTCCAGAACAATTCTTGGTGCCCTGTCATGATGGAGAACCCCGTGGCCACTGCTGCAAGAAGCTGGTGATGGTGGAACAAACAGGTCAGCCCCTGGCCTGATCTATACCAGTGAAGTGAGTTCTGCATGCCTGCCTCTCATCCCATTCCACTCAGCTCTGAAAGATACCCTTACACACAACCCCCCCCACCCATGGAATAATAATATATACGCAGAAATGGAGGCTCCAGGAAAATGTTGTTCAGCAGATTTTGGTCTTGAGCATCAGCATCACAGGAGGTTGAGTGGGTATAAGAATCAGCTGGACTTATTCATCCCTCACTAAAAAAACTCAGAAGCTGAGGTGTTGTAGCTAAGAGGCAATTCGGACTTTCACTTGGGGGATGCACAGTGGCTGTGCACAACCACGCTGCAGCCGTTCTCTCTCTATCACCCAACCTGTATGAATGATGCCAAAAACATCTCCTAAGTTAAATGTGTTCCTTGAAGCCCAAGGGCGAGAGGAGGGTGCTCAGTGATATGTTTTGGTTAGGAAAGGAGTTTCATATAGTCTCTCTCTTCACACACACACACACACACACACACGTTCCTCTTGAAGTACTGTTAGTGTCTGCCATTGACCATAATCCATTCCTGGAAACTCTATCATAAAGCAGTCGCATTTTCCCATAAGAGCAATGTCATCATTAGGGACTACATTCCTGACCAAAGACTCGCCATTAAATAAACCATAGATGTGACAAAAAATATGTCATAAAAGCAAAGATGCGACAGTAATAAACCTCTGTAATAATTTTTTTCCTCTGTAATACTTTTAAAGAATAAAATTATGCTCTGTCATATAAACGGACTCAAATATACTGTACTCATTGATTATATAAGAAATCTCAATGAACTATAAAGTCTATATAATAAAATAGAAAGTACAAGTCTAGTCGATCATAAATTTACCCAAAACTAATATTCTAGGTATAACAAACATTACACATTTAATTAAGAATATTTTTCTTGACTTCTTAGAAATTAAGAGGCATTTAATATATGATTTGAATGTTCCAGTTTCCTCTGAAAGAACCAATGATATTCCTTCTTATTATGTCAGTTAACTTCCTACTAACAAATTGAGGCATTTAAAAAAGCAAGTCATTGATCATGACCCAGTGAAACACAGGAATAGCTATTGCCTTTAGACGGTATGTTTGTCCATTGACAGACCACTCGATGAGAGAGTGGGACTAGAAAGCGAGATACGAGTTCACCCTATGAACGCTGAATAGATGAAATGTTTCTGTTGGAAGAATTGAGGGCCACATGATTATAATTCTGAGTCTTGTGCTTTCTGGAAACAATTGTGTCTGTCTTTAATAACACGTTTCATTCTTGTTCAATTCTGTAGGCTTAATGACTTAGAAAGAACAAATATATCTGCAGTGATTTTATGATGCTCTTTAGCATCCCTTTAGAAGAACAAATTCAAAAGACTTCAACTCTGCAGCTATTTTATTTACAATGCAAATCTTTTAAAATGGAAAATAATCTTTTTGCTCCCTTCTTTTAAAAATGACCTTTGAGTATGTGCTAGAGTAATGCTATGCAGTCTTTCTATTTCTCCTAGTGAAAGAACTCATGCCTGGTACTTGGTTGATGCTTAATAACTATTTTTGAAGAATGAATGAGTGAGTGAATTGCTTAAATAATGCCTTGAGGGAGCTCACAAAACTGGTCTACCATAAACATTCAGAATGGTTCACCTAGCAGAAGAATAAGTGGCCAGTTCAAATCCAAGGATCAAATATAAATTCTAGCTCAGTGAAAACCAGGGTTGTACAGTTTAAGATTCAGCAGGGCTCAAGAAAGCAGACAAGCTATTTCCTCCTCTTACTTTTTACTCATTATTTCCAGGTAATTTCTCTCCCTTCCATTATTTTATTAACTTCAACTTCCACCTGCATTTCATGCTCCTAAGCCCATTGTTCCACCCCAGTTTCTTGTCTCAGTTCCAGAGACTTATATCTGAATAGCTAATGAGTATTTCTGTTTGAGTGTCCCAAAGGTCTATCAGGTTCACAGTATGAAAAAATGAAAATTATTCTACCTCCTGACCCTAAATCTTTCTATCTTTACTTTCTTGGTGAAAAACTGAAGTTTTCATTTCCCAGTCTTTCTTGAAGAAGTTTGAATTCTTTTCATGGTGACCATCCAACTCATTTTCAGTTAGAAGAAATTAAGCACCCAGAGTCTTGGCTATTGAGTCCTGCTGTCTTGGTCTATCTGGATACTGGAAACAATTTCTTATGAGCCATGCACATTGAGAATAATACATTTTTTGAAAAAGCATTTACACTGGAAATCAGTGGTGCTTTCAACACGTTTTTAGAATAGATTTCATGGTGTTAATATGGAGTTGCACTGTGGCTGCAGGCCGTGTGAGGAAGAACTTGGGGCTGCAGAACTTCATGGGACTTTTAGCACTATAAGCAGACAGGTTCAGGCTAACTGGGCCAACAGGTTACCCTGTTTTTAATATTGTGAGTTAACTTGAAGCAAGTAAATAAAAGTGATGTGCAGGAAATCTGTTAGTTGGCATCCAGGCTTTTTGGTAATGTAAACACATGTGAATGACATCACTATCTTGGTATTAACATGTTTAGACTGTGAGGAACAAAGAATTAACAATGCTATAAGATTTTATTTGCTGTTTGATAGTTGAGATACACATTTATGAAAGTATTTAAATTCATGAGTAAAATGTCTATATTCAGGCAATTAGTACAGAAAATTACTACACACCCATGACCAATTATCTGTGTTTAAAACTTTTCTGGTTTCATCCATAAGAATACACTATACAGGGAGTAGCATATATTCAGCAAATGTGAAGATATTGATTTGATTTAATGCAAGAATGCAAAGAGATATTTGAAGATCTTAATCTTCCAAAGACATAGCCCAGCAAATATTCCATTCACTAAAATGGGCCCTTCGAATTACTTAAAAATACTTGGCTTTTATGGTCAATTGGCTATCGCTATGTTACTGGTATTAAACCATAAATTGTAATGCATCACCTTTTAAGACTGCCAGGGACTATATTTTAAGGTAAAGAGAAAATGTAAGAATTGATACAGCATGCCAAATTTGTTGTAATTGTTATTAATAAATTAGCAAGGAAGGGGTAGGAACTTGATGGATTGCTGAAATTCATTAAATTGAGGATAACTCTCTTTGTGTTCGAGCCAATTATTTCTAAGACAGAGTGCTCAGAGGAGACAGCAACATCCAAAGCCAAGATATCATAAAAGTGGGGGAAGTCGCAAGTGGGATATCATAGATGTGGCCATTGTCCAGGAATTACAACCCTAGTTAAAGGCTAACTGAAAATTAATTCGACCGATTTCCCAGAAATCCCATTTGATATCTCAGGGGTGGAGTGTAGTGAACCCTGCTTAGGTTTGCCCCACTTTGAGGCTTTGTGCAAGTTAGCCGGACCCTTCAAGCTTTGGCCTTTCCTCCTGTAAAAGGTGCTACCTCTCATACTTCTGTATTGCAAAACTGAATATCAAGAGCTTAGGAGAATGCCTGAAAGAATGTTAGATGATGCCATTATTTTATGTATTAGGCCTTAGATTAAAAATGCATGGTATTTATATTACATAATGTATTTATATATAACTGCTGCTCGCGTTAGATGTGATTAAGTCAGTTCTGACCCTATGTACAACAGAATGGAGCACTGCCTGGTCTGGTGCTATCCTCACAATTGTTGGTGTTTCAGCCCATTGTTACAGCCACTGTGTCTCTCCATTTCACCGAGGGACTTCCTCTTTTTCAATGATGCTCTACTTTGCCAAGCTTGATGCATGTCCTTCTTCCAGAACTGGTCCCTCTTGATGACATGTCTAAAGTGCATAGGATGAAGTATGACCCATGCTAACTTCTAAAGAGTATTCTTGTCTATATATTTTCCCAAGACAGCCTTTATTTTGTTTGTTTTTCTGTTCCGAAAAATCAAGCTCACTGCTAACTCATAGGACAGCATAGAACTGCTCCCTGGGAGTGGCTGAGACTGCAACTGTTTGGAAGAGTAAGAAGACCTGTCTTTCTTCAGTGGAGAATCTGGCGGTTTGAAGTTCTGTGAACTTCAGGTTAGTGGTGTCATTCACATGTCATTCACATGTCATTCACATGGTTAACAGCCCAACACAAAAGCTTGGTGCTACCAGGACTCCTCATTTTCTTGGTATTGTCAACACTCTTCACCGATACCACAAGTCAAAGACTTCCATTAACTTTTCATTTTATTTTGTACAGTTTTAATATACATAGGAGGCTAATAAAATGTCCTGGTTTGGATCAGGCACACTTTTTAGTCCTCAAAGTGATATCTTTGTGTTTCAAACATTTTACAGAAGTCTTTCATAGAAGATTTACCCAACCCAATACTTTGTTTTCTTGAGGGCTACTTCCATGGGTGTTCATTGTGAACTCATAGAAAATGAAATCCTTGACAAATTAAATATTTTCTCCATTTATCACAAAGTTGCTGATTGATCCATTCTAAAGTTTGTAATCCCTCTTCACTTTTAGCAACTAACACTGTGTCATCTGTAGGTGGGAATGAGTCATCTCTCAATCTTAATGTCACATTCTTCTTCATATAGTCTGGCATTTTTGACGATTTGTTCAGCATGCAGATTGAATAAGCATGATAGGAGGATATAACTTGGACACACACTTTTCTTCATTTTAAACCAGACAATATCCTCCAATCTTCTTGACTAACTGGCTCTTGAACTGTGTACATGTTCCTCCTGAGCACAGTTAGGTGTTTGGGAATTCTCATTTATCCATAATTGCTTGTGATGCACAGAGACAAGTGCCTTTATATAGTCAATGCAACACAAGTAATCATCTTTCTATTATTATTCTCTGCTTTTAGCCACAGTCTAACTACAATAATATCCCCATGCCACATGTCTGCTGATATACTGCTGCAACCCTGATAATGTTTGATGCTTTTTAAAATTCTGTTGGGTCTTCTTTCTTTGATTGACCAGGTGGCTGTCTTCCAAATTTCTTGGCACAGATGAGCGAATCCTTCCGATGTTGATATCAGTTGGTTTTTCATCAATTCCTGGAACTTTGTTTTTTGTCAATGTCTTCAGTGCTACTTGGACTTTTTCCTTCTGTACCTTCAGATCTTGATCACATGTTAGACCCTGAAATTGAATATTGATCAATTCTTTTGAGTAGTGATGGTGTATTCCTTCCATCTTATTTTGATACTTCTTGCTAATTCAGTATTTTGCTAATTCAGTAATTCAGAATCCTTCAATACTTCAATTCAGGTTTGAATTTCTTCATTTCTTTGAGTTTGAGGAATGTCAAATGTATTCTTTCTGTTTGGTTTTATAACTCCTGGGTCTTAAACATTTCATCATAATGCCTTATCTTGTCTTCTCAAGCTACATTTGGAAATTTCCTGTTCAGCTACTTTGTCTTATAGTTTCTTTTACTTCAATCATTTCATGTTTGAGAACAAATTTCAGAGTCTCTTCTGACATCTCTGCTGGTATTTTCTTTCTTTCTTGTCTTTTCAATTTTAATTTTTTGTAAATAATTTTATTGGGGGCTCTCACAGCTCTTATAACAATCCATATATTCATGGCCCTTTGCTTTTTTTCATGTGTGATGCCATTCTACAAGTCATCTGGTCTTTGCTCATTAATGTTCTAAGCTTCAATTACATTCCTAAGATGTTCTGTAAATCCAGGTGAAATATACTCAAGGTTGTACTTTGGATCTTGTGGATTTGTTTCAGTTTTCTTCAGATTCAGCTTGAACTTGTAAATGTACAGTTGGTGACTTATTCTACAATTAGTTCCATGGTCTTATTCTGACTGATGATATTGAACATTTCCATAGTCTCTTTGCTTATATATAGTCCATTCGATTCCTGAATCCATTTGGTGAGGTCTATGTAGGTAGCTGATGGTTGGGGGAAAAAAAGGTATTTGCAACGACTAGGTCATAAGTCTTTCAAAATTCTATCATGTGACCTCTGGCATTGTTTCTATCACCAAAGCCATATTTTTCAACTACTGAGCCTCCTTTCTTTGTTTCCAACTTTCACTTTCCAATACCAGTAGGTATCAATAAACTTTGATGGCATGTTTTATCAGTAAAAACTTTTAATTTATTCATCTTTGCATAAGTGCTTAATGCACAAATGGAATAATAGTAGTATTAACTGGTCTTTTTTATCAGTGTATAAGTAATATCTAAACAGTGTTGTACTTCACTTCATAGATTCTGAGATGTCCTTTTTGAAAATGAATGTGGTCTCATTCGTCTTCAGTTTCCCATTCCTGGAATACCAAAACCTATGCTAATTCTATTCAATATGGCTAATGTTAGTCTATTTTGGCTCATGAATGCTGAGGCGCTCCATCTTTTTAACATTCCTAGCCATTGCACTTCTGTTAATGCTTTACAACTTTGGACTTTCCTAAATTCGGACTCGTATGTTCCACACCATGGTTCCAATCCTGTCAGTTTGCCGCACCATGGTGATTTGCATGTTGCTACTATACTGGTAGTTAGGACACTAGTAATTCAAATACCAGCAGGGTCACTTATGGTGGACAGGGCTCACCATCGTTTAGAGAAGAAAATAGGCTAGGGAGATTGGAAATATATGTCTAAAAAAATTGGTCAGGGGAAACCTTAGTACTAGCAGCAGAACACTGTCTGACATGGCACTGTAAGTTGGAAGGCCCTTGAAATATAACTCAGGAAGGACTCCTTCTCAAAGTAGAGTTGACCTTAATGATGTGGATGGAGCAAAGATATCTTCACTTGTTGAAGGTCTAGAACTTAGATGAAACAGCTATAAAGATATAAATACGCATATATAATTAAACTAAATAATCAAATTAAAGTAGTAAACTCATATTCAATTATTATTAAAGTTTCAAAATATCAGTATGTGTGTGTGTTAGTCTGAGGAGACTGGAGGAACAAATTCATGGAGACACATGTGTATAAGAAAGATTTTTATATTCAAGAGCAATAGAATATTGAGAAAACATCCCAGCTGAATCCAGATCAAGTCCATCAGTCTGATATTAGCCCATATGTCTGATATCAATCTATAAATACTTCTACAGACTCACAAAACACATGCAATGACATCGAATGCAGGAAGATCACAGGTTAGTGGGTGGGAAGAAGCGTTGTAATCAGCTCAGTGCTGGCAGGGGTCTCCATGTGATTCCTTTAGCTCTGAGGCTCTGACTGCATCTGAGTAACTTCATGTGACTTCTTGTCAGAATGCTTGGACATCACCCAGGGAATTTATGCATTTTCTGGCTTTCCCCTCCATGCCTTTAAACTTTCCTCAGTGGACTCATTTTGTACTTGTCATTTTGTGCTTAACATACTTAGTGCAGCATGATTGCATCCAACTATGCGATGATATGCTTCATGCTTTCTTCACTGCTTTTTAGGGATACATTGTTCTCCGTTGGATATATACACACACATATATATATGCACAGTTTTTAAGCCATTTTTCTGTTCATGGAAATTTTGACTGTTTCCAATTCTTTGCAATTGTGAACTGTGCTGCAATGAGCATTGAAACATAGATGCGTGGTTGTGGTCTGTTTCTTAATTCTTCTGGGTATATGATCAGCAGGGAGATTGTTGACTCATATGGTAGCTCAATTTCCATTTGTCTTAGGTATTGTCAAATCGATTTCCATAATGGTTTCACATACCTACAGAATCAGAGAGTTCCTATCTCACCACATTTCCTCCAACACTTGTTGCTTTATGGTTTTTTGAATTAGGCTAACTTTGAGGATTTAGATGTCTTTTCATAGTTGTTTTAATTTGCATTTTTCCTAATGCTAATTATTGGAAACATGTTCTCATAAGTTTGTTGGCCATTTGAATTTCTGCCCTTGTGAAATTTCTGTTCAGGTCTTTTTTCACATCTTCAATGGGTTGTTTGTTTTTTTCTTATTGTAGGCTAGCAGAGTATTTTAAATTTAATATTAGAGTCTTTGTCTTGTGTGTAATAACTAAAGACATTTTCTAAATCTGTGGGCTCTCTATTACTCTCTTGGTGAAGACTTTAGATGCACACAAGTGTATCATCTTTGGTATAACCCATTTTTGATTGTGCTTCCTCTGTTTGTATACTTCCTTATTTTTGATAGCCTACGTATTCCCTATGCCAATGTTCTTAGGTTTGTCCCAATTCCTTCATTGATTGCCCTAATACTTTGGGGTTTTAACTCAGTGAACCACCTTGAGTTTATTCTTGTGCATGGAGTGAGATAAAGGTCTTGGTTCATTTTTCTGCAGGTACAAATTCATTTTTTTCTAGCACGACTTATTGAAGAGGGCATCTGCTTCCCATTTGATTTAAATATTTTTTTTGCCCTCTCAAAGATCATTTGTTTGCTGATGATTTTATTTCTGAGTTTTCAATTTTTTTCCATTGGTCTCAATATCTGTCATTATAGCAGTACTATGCTGTTTTGACTTTTTGTGGCTGTATGGTAGGTGTTAAAGTTAGGTAAAGCAAACCCTTCAACTTTGTCCTTCTTCTTGAGGAATTCTCTGCTAATTTTGGGCTTCTTCCCTCTCCACATGAAGCTGATAGTTTTTTCAGAGTTCTTTGGTATTTGTACTGAGATAACATTAAACTTGTATAGTACCTTGGAGAGGATTGACAGCTTTGCCATATTAAGACTTCTGATCCCCAAGCATGAGATATCCTTTCATTTGTGGAGCTCACTCTTGGCTTCTTGTAATAGTATTCTGTAGCTCTGCTCATACAAATATTTTGGTTTTTTTGCTTAGGTATATCCTTAGATATTTAAATTTGTGCATGGCTATTTTGAAGGTCACTGTCTTTTTGATGTCCTGTCTTGTATTCACCTGATATATATGGCTCTGCTAGATCTCTGTTTATTCATCTTATATCCTGCCACTCTCCCAAAGTCCTCTATCACTTCCAGCACTCTCCTTGTGGAGTTTTTGGGGTTTTCTACATATAAAATCTTGTCATTTGTAAACAATGCTCATTTCATCTCTTCTTCCCCCAGACGGATACCTTTGATATCTTTCCATTGCCTTATGTTGTTATCTAGGACCTCCAAGGAGAATCCTTGTCTTGTCCCCTTATTCAGTGGGATTGTTTTAGTCTTTTCCTCATTCAATACCATGTTAGCTGTTGGCTTTTCATGTATAGCTTGTATTATATTGAGGAATTTTCCTCCCATTCCTATCTTCTTGAGTGTCTTAAACAGGAATAGATGTGGAATGTTGCCAAATGCCTTTTCTGTATTTCTTGATATTATTATGTGGTTTTTGTCCTTTTTCTTGTCAATGTAACAAATAATGATGATGGGCTTTTGACCCATTCCCATATCCCTGGAATGAGTCCCACTTGGTCATGATGAATCATTCATTTTATAAACCTTTGTATTGCAATGGTCAGTATTTTGTTAAGGATTCTTGCATTAATGTTCATTAGAAATATTGGTCTGTAGTTCACAATTCCTGTGGGATCCTTGCCCACTTTAGATATCAGTGTTAGGCTAACTTCATAGAAAGAGGTTGGGAGTTTGGTGTCTTTTTCGATGCACTGTAAGAGTTTGTGTAGGATTAGTGCCAGTTCTTCCCTGGATGCTTTGTAGAATTCTCCTGTTAAGCCATCGGAACTGGGAGATATTTTTTTAGTTTGTATTTCCTTGATAACCTCATCTGTATCCTCTATTGCTGTGGGTCTGTTGAGGTTCTCGATGTCCATCTGGAATAGTCTAGGGAGGGATTGCTTCATTTAGTATTTGTCCATGTTTTCCAATTATTGAATTCATTGGAGTACAGGCCTTCATAGTACTCTGCAATGAGCCTTTTAATTTTATTAGGGTCTGTTGTAATCTCCCAGTTTTATCCCTCATCTTCACTATTGATATTTATGCCTTACTTTCTTTGGTTAGATTTTCCAGTGGTCTATCGATTCTGTTAATCCTTTCAAAGAACCAGCTTTTTAGATGCATTGATTTTTTTTTTTAACATTTTCTTGTTTTCCCTCTTATCCATTTCTGGCCAAATTTTATTATTTTTTTCTTTTGCTATTAGTAGGAAAAGAATTGCTGGAGGCTTTGTGCTATATACCAATCATAAGTCTTTCTTCCTTTTTCATGTGTGCATTTATTGCTGTCACACTTTCTCTAATAACTGCTTTTGGCATGCTCCAAAGGTTTTGGTATATCATATGTTCATTCTCATTGGATTCTAAAAGCTTCTGGATTTTGTCTCTGATGTGGGTCGATACCCACTTATCTTGCAGTAAATAGTTATTCATCCTCCAATTGTTTGTCTTTGTTTTCTTAATCTTTCTTTTGTTGATTTTCAACATTATGGCACAGTGGTCTGAGTGACCTCCATGTGCTTGAATTTACATCAGCTTGACTTGTGTCCCTGCATGTGATCTATCTTTGCGTATGTGTCATGTGGGCTTGAAAAGAAGGTCAATATTTGTACATTTGTGTGGAGAGCTTTGAAATGTATATCAAGTCAAGTCTAATTGTAGAGTTTAGCTCTCTTTCTTCTTTGTTAAGTTTCTTCCCCTGTGCCTTATGGTATCTTTTCCAGAGAGTAGTGTCTTAAAGTCACCTAGTATGATTGTTGAGTTTCATCTTTTGGAACACTTGAAAAATTTCATGGGTCTCCTGTTGGGTATGTAAATGTTTATTATCCTCACTGGTTCTTAGTCTACTAATCCCTTGAGCATTCTATAGTGCTCCTCTTTGTCCCTTGTTATGACTTGCACTTTGAGATCATTCTTGTTAGAAATTAGCATTGTAACCCCTACTTTTTTTTGAAATTGTCATTTGCTTGCTATATTTTTCTCCAGTCTTTGATTCTCAGCCTATTTCTGTCTGCAAACTTGAGATGTGTCTCTGTAGGCAGCAGATCAATGGGTTGTGCTTTCTAAGCTAGTCTGCTAGCCTCTGTCTTTTTATGGGAGAGTTCAGTCCATTGATATTCAGAATTATAGCAACCATCAAGACTCCATGAGGTCATCTCGTACTTTTTGTGTTAGATGTTTTCCTACCTCCCTTCTTATCAGTGCATTGTGTGAATGAGTGTGTGGTTCATTCTTGCCTTCTTGTCACCATTGAGTCAATGTTATCTTGGGAGCTGTTTTCAATGTGTTGACCTCTGACTAGAGTTGCTTTATGTGGGGGTATCCTATTTGTGCTCAGTGAGTGTTTTTCTTCTGACTACAATGGGTCATCAAGAAATTTTTGTCGAGCTGGGTTTCTTGTGATATATTCTTTGAGTTTTTCCTTGTCCAGGAAGAAACTTACTTGTCTATCAATCTTGACCACACTCTATCTGCATCTTAATATGTCTGATGATGAGTCTGAACATATTGTTATTTGGGTACCTTTATAGGTGACTGCCCTTTTTCCTAGCTTCTCTCGTGCTTTTTCTCCTTTTCCTCAAAGTTGTTTAGTCTAACCACTGTATGCTTTGGAAAATTCTTCCTGGGATTCAGTCATGCTGCTGTCCTCTCTGCTTCATGCATAGGTGCCTGATTCTCACTCATTAAATTAGGGAAGTTTTCCTCTAAGAATTCCCTCACTATTTTTGCCATTGGCTTTTTTGTTGTATCTTCTCCTTGTAGTCCAGTTATTCTAATGTTGTTCCTCTTTGTAGGATCCAACATTGTTCTCAGTTTTCTTCAGCTTCTTTGATGATCTTATTTGACTGTCTTTCCTGTTTGTTCAAGTCTGCCTGGTTAACCTTAAGGTCTGATTCACAGCTTTATCCAGTCTTTTGGCTAAGCCTGCTAATTTGTTATTTGCTTTTGTTACCTCATCCCTTAACTCTTGGATTTTCATTTGGTGCTTGTTGCTTAACTCTTGGATTTTCATTTGTTTCATGGCCTTTATCTTCTCTGTTGTTTCATCCTTTTCCTGCAATTATTCCCTCTTATCCTGTATAACTCCAAGCAACATTGTGGAGATTTCTATCTGTGGTAGCTCAGCTTATGCTTGTTCTATGCACTTGGTTAGATTCAGGACTTCCTCTGACAGCGTGTTTTGTTTCTCCTGTTTATTATTGTTGTTGTTGAAGTTGCTATGGATGGTCGCTGTCTGCATGTCATTTTGGAGGAGCTTGGTGCCTTTTTCTAGAGAGTCAAAGAATCCTGGGCTCTCTCTTTGTGTGGCTGGTGGGAATACTTCTATGGGCTGCCTATAGCCAACTGCTGGGGGGCTAGTTCTTTATCTCACTAGGGTTTTAGTTTTTTTACACAGCTGGACTTTCTTATTTGGAGGGCATGTTTGACGACCTCATCAAAGCAGTTGCAGGTAGTGAATGTAGACCTGTGTATGGTGGCACCAGACAGTGGTCGGAGAAGCCCCACTTCCATAGGAGGGGACACCAAGTGGCAGTGGGAGAGGTTGCCGCTGCCACACATGGGGGAACTAAGTGGTGGCAAGAAGCTACCACTACTGCAGGGGTGGGTGAGGACCTGGCAACGGTGGGAAGAGCTTCTTCAGTGGCAGGTGACTAAAATTACTGGAGATCGACTGTTCACAGGGTGTAGCCATGGCTGCTGGGGCCGTGGGTGGGTGGTAGGAGGGGCCTAACCTCTGTTGCAGGATCCACTGCCACAGAGGGAGAAGGGAGTGCCAAGAGAAGGGAGAAAGTCATGGTGGAGAATGCCACGGTGTGCCATCCCTTTGTGGGGATCCAGCCTTGCTTGTAGGGGAATCTGAGAGCAGGTGGCTAGTTCCAATTGTGGCGATGAGCCTGAGGGGTTGGTCAGGTGGTGGTCATGGCCGTGGCAGGGTCCTAAGTAGCACAGCCATTGCAAGCCAGGAAATCCTGGGCACCAGGTTGCAGATACTAGGGTTCCAGAGTGAGATTAGATGGGGGGAAGGTCACCTTCCAGAGTAAGGAGGTACTCTGAGTTGTCGTGGGAATCTTTTCACTTACCAAAATCTCCCACTCATCCTCCTGGACACTGGGTTCATGGATCACCTTGCAACTCCCAATGAGGGCAGCTTATCTGGGCATTATCTTGCCAGAACCCCATTCCAATTTTTTAAATCTTAGACAGAGGCTAGAATTTTAAAGGCTTTTTTTTTTTTTAACCAAACAAGCAGCCATCTAAGGAAGGTTTCAACTAGTCCACATGGAAGAAACACACAAGTCTGTGTGATACAAGGATTATAAATAACATGCTTTAAATTTAAAGAAGGGGATAGTATTAGAGCTCAAATTGTGAGCCCCTGATTTGAAGAAGGCTATGGATGACAGCAGACGCCCCTAATATCTCTGCAGGGTCAATATGAAGCCTCTGGTGAATTTCACTCTGATCATAGTTTAGGGATGTGAATAGCCCTATTATCATAGAGCATTGCAAAATTGATTATGACAGATGTAGTTAGGTCAAAATGTAATATCATTTTATCTACCTACTAACCCATTTTAAAGCTATTTCAGTTTGAAAAAATGAAAGGAAATACCTGTGGATTAAGCCCCTGGTGAATCCCTTCTGCCCATGGACCAGGGTTGTACATACCCTTGCTGTCATGGAAATACATTGGAAAGTAGATAGTTGAAGATGCAGTTTGTTTAAAATTTAGTAACCTTACAATTAATCTCCTTATGAACATTTTAATTTGCTTTAGCTTTTAATGATTTTTGTTTTCTTTTCTAATGAGGCCTCTCAATTTGTTAATGTTGCAGTTTTTAAAATGTTTTTCTGTCTATGAAATCCAGGAGAGGTAAATATAGAGCGATCATAATTGGATTAATGGTTCGTTGGACTGTGACAGGGGAAAATGGGGAACTAATAAAGATGAGTTTAAGAATGAAGAAACTATTCTAAAACTTTTTGTAGTGGTGATTGTACAATTCTTCTTGAGGTGACTGAGCTATTGCACTGTACATTATATGAATTACATGCCAATAAAACTTTTAAAAAAGAGAGTCAAACATGAGTTACGATAACATAAAAGGATCCTGATGGTATAATTGATGAGTTATGTGTTTGAATCCCAACCACCAGGTCAGCGATTCAAACCCCTTTGCCATTCTTCAAGAGAGAGATGAGATTTTTCTACTTCCTCCATGAGTTATAGCCTCAGAGACCTACAAGAGAAGGTCCACTCTGTCCCATAGCGTCACTCTGAGTTGTGGTCAATGGACAGTGAGTTTGGTACAATAAATGGTTGGGGAGGGGGTGTGTGTAGAGTTGTCATCATAACCTGAGGAACTCTATTAAAAGGTCACGGTATTTGGAAGGCTGAGAACCACTGTTCTAACTCATAACGAATATAGGACAGAGAAGAACTAACTGCCCCTTTGGGTTTCCAGATCTTTACATCTTTACATCAGGCTACAGAGTGATGGATGGGTTACAACCACTGACCATCTGATTGTCAGTTCAATGCATAACCAAGTAGCCATCATGGATCCATATACAATTTCCCTTAAGTCTTTTTTTTACATATTTCTTATAATTTTGCCTTATGCTGTAATTTGTCCATCTGAATTCTTCTCATTCTACAGACTAGGATGATACATTAATAAATTGGTAAAAGTAATAGTTGCAAAGATAGCAAAATACTGTATCGAAGAAACTAAAGCTGATATTGTCTACAATACAATTTTCTGAACCAGGGCCCCAAGTGACTCTAAAAATAGGCCTAAAAAGTAAGACACCAAGAAAAAAAAGTTGCATAATAACTAATAGGGGTTTTTTTTTTTGGGTGGGGGTGGTCATTTTTCTCTTCTTAGGATTGTGTTTTGAATTTTTTTATTTGAAGCAGAGCAGATTGTGAACAATGGTTTAAAAATGAGTGAAGTGATTAAAAAAATAGGAGCATGGACAATTACCATTATTTGGGGGAAAATCTATTATTAAACACATTTCTTCAGTCTGGTTGTCAAGTCTTTGTTTTAGTAAAATTTCTATGGCTCTTTGAGAGATTTCAGACTGAGAAAGCCTAGAGTCTTTTTTTTTTATTAAATGAAGGATCTTCTCGGTTTTCACACTCCTAGAGAAATGCCAGCAGTTCTTCAACAGTTTTTGATGACAAAGATGAATTCAAGAGGATTCATTTCAACCCACCAACTTATTACTAGCAATGAAAACCTAAACAAAACCCAGAGTCCTTGTTTACTCATATTCTCTTTATAGGCACACAAACACTAGTAGGAGATTAAGAGTGGATTGGAATAAGTGATCAAGAAATGGATTTCAGGTAAATATAGAACTTCCAATGCTGGAAGAGCCCAGTGACATGCTCAAGGAGGGGGTGCAGAGTTTGATGATGGGTGTTGATCCAGGCTGGTTGGATCAATGATTGAAGAGGACAAAGTGACAGTCTGGTTCAAAGTAGGTGTTTGTTAAATGCATAAAAGGTAAACAAATGCAAGTGGGGATTTGTTCCAGGAAACACCCACGTTTTCTGTGATACTCTTTTGTTTCTTTTCTGTAGCCTGCGAATGAGCAAAGGAACTGAAAAGATGGAAAGGAAAAATAGGGCAGATGGAATGTAGGGACCTCAGCATCTCTACTGAGTCTTCACAATTGTCAATAATTACAAGTTACATTTCCTGATTGGTGACTCCTGGGGGAAGGTGGGGAGGGGAGGTCTGTTCCCTGCTGGTAAAGTTTAATGTCAAGTGTAGACTGATTTGCTTTACCTCCAAGCCCTTTTTTCTCAACTTCTAGATGGCGACTGTTTTTCTGTCAGACACAAGCTTCACTTAATGACTGTGTAGTTTATAACCCAGTAGGTCATATCCTGTATATTTTAAGAACAAACACCTCAGAGACTGTGACTTGGTGGAAGAAGATGACATGTGTCACTGCTGTTATTTTCACTACAGCCTGGTGGAAAAACTAATTACCTTTTCATCTGGGCAAATTCAGAGGTCAGTTTACCACTAGTATATCACTACATGACAGGGAACATGGGTAATTAGGTGGGATGTGTTACCTGGATATTCCATGGATCTCATTACATCTTATTTAGAAAGGCTATAATTTGATTGGTGGAAAATTAAGGCATCTTCTCATGGGTCATTTTATCTTTCTGCAATAATAATTCTTGGCTTGATTAAAAATTGATCCAGTGTCTTCAAGTGAATTTATTATTGCTGCAATCTATCACCCCCAGACAGATAATCTGGTTCCCATCTTTATCTGATTTGAAAAATCTGTCACTTATTATGTGTTGTTTTTTTCAATCATTTAAATTGATAGCATTCTAGGCTGGCGCTTGCAACCTCATGTTTCTTGGAGAAAAGCTTGCAGAGAGTGTGGGGTGCATCCTTTTATCGTAAAGGATCAGCTAATATGTCAGTTTTAATAAATCGATCTTGAATTGGTGTATGGCAACATTTTTGCTATTTAAAATAATCAAATCTCATTGTGGGGAGTGAATAATTGAAAGACAATGAAGGGCCAGACTTGTTCTCTCTTCCTCCCTTCTGCCCACCCTCCTTCCTGGTTTTTCTTTCTTTTTCCAGTTCTTTCTACTTTCTCTCCCTCTTTCTTTCTTCCTTTCTTCCTTCCTTCCTTTCTTTCTTTCTTTCTCTCCCCTTCTCACTTTCTCATCTCTCCTTGAACTAGAAAACATTAGTTCTGCTATAGACATCAAGAGTGCAAAGCCTAGGCCCGAACTCTAGCTACTCAACCAAAGCGTATTAGGAACCTTCAAGAAATCACACATTATTCTATATGCATGAAGAACATATCCTGAGGTAATCCAGGTTTTACAGAAGAAAAGCGCAATATATTGAATTGTTCACACCTTATAGATTCTTTTAACTTGTTCAATGGGTCTATCAGATAATATAAAAATTTCAAACATAAGGTGTATTGTTCCCCCCCTTTATATTAGTAATAGCTATCTTAATGTAGTGGTTACATGCTGGGCTACAATCTGCATGGCCGTCAACTGTTCAAAACCACCAGAGCCCACAGGGAGAAAAATCGGGGTTTCTATTCCCATCAATAGTGACAGTCTCGGGAATCCACGGGAGGTTGCTCTTAGCCAAGATTGACTCAATGGTGGTGTTTGGTTTTTCAGATTTATCTTTGACTGTTTATTGCATAGCAGTAAGAATCAAAATGATTTATATAGATTAGTTTAAGCATCATCGCAGTCCCTATGGACAGAGTTTGGGCACAGAGAGGTTAAGTAATATCCAGAGGTAATTGGTGCATATAGCTAGTTGGTGCAAACAGGATTCAAAGCTGAGTAGCTTGATACCAGGGAGCCCTAGTGATGCTGTCACGTGAGCATTGGACAGCTAATCATTGGTGGGTTTAAACCACAGAAGCAGTGGTGTAAACACACCAGCCACTGTATAGGAGAAAGAGGATGCTGTCTGCTTCTGCAAACATTTATAGCCTCAGAAATCCTGCATAGGGTTACTATGTGCAGTGGGTTTGTGGGCATGAGTATGCTCATAACTTTTATTATGCTGTTTATTGTTTGAGGATTATTTTTTCTAGGTCAGAAGTGAGTCTGTAGCATAAGCATAAAACCAATATTTTCATAAGAGAAATCAATAGATATTTATTAAGGGCTCACTATAATTGAGGCATTATCCATAGACATTTGGAGGTTACAAAAAGAAACATGACACTATTCTTTTCATGAATAAGATATGAAGAGAAAGAAAATTGAATAATAGCAATTATTTAAAATAGCATTACAGTACCATCGTGCAAGCGATGCTTATCTCAAACAGCTGATGGTGAACTGGGGTGATGAGAATTCAGAGCAGGGCTAACAGTCCAGGACTGCAGTCCAGGGGAACATCCCAGGGTGGAGGGCTTTTAATCCAGACTTGCAGAACAGAGTAGACTATGAGAGAGGGAAATGGTTCTCTTGGTCGGTTGAATAGTATGGATAAAGCAGGGACTAGGGATGAGGGGATGCTTTGGGACAAAGATGCTTTGAGTAAGAACATGGGAGGAAGCAAGATGGAGAAAAAGCAGCTGGGTTATTGAAGGCCAGGTGTGCAAATGGTGAGCATCAAGTTGAGGAGAGTGGACAGTGTGTGAGAGGCCAGGACGTTGGAGGTGTTTGAGCCATGTGGGAGTGTGAGCAGCTCAGGCTGTAAGAGAAGGAAAGGTATGCAGGGTGATTTGAAGATCAGAGAGCCATGGGATGGCAGAGGGTTCAGACTGATGAGTTGCAGAAGGAACTGGGTATTAATTCTGTAGAAAGCACTCACATGTGGCTGATGCTCTTCTACTCGATGTGGTCTCTCAACCATGATACCCTCTACACTACCTCAGTTTCCATAGCTACTCTACCCAGCTCAATTTCTTCTTAATGTTGGCTCCATCTCCTCATTCCCACTCATCTTCTTTCCAATCTCTCTGGTGTTCTTTGTATCTCCTTGCCAAGCCTGATCTCAAGCTCCTGATCTGGCCTTCCTATTCTGGTTAGCTCCTTAGCAGGCCCCAGACTCAGTCAGTCCAGCCTTCATACTCTCTTCTGGTTTGTTTGTGAAGCACAATGAACACTGTGGATGACTTCTGCCTCCCAACCCCTTCAGGTTGATAGAAGCCAGGCAAGGGCTGTTTACCCCCAAAGCAAGGTAAGCACAGGTTTACTTGTGCTCACTTACCAATCTGTAGTGAACATTTTCAGCCAATTCTTTGGTGTGGTGAAACTCACATGAAATTTTTCACTGCACATGGAAGCCCATGCTTACCTAATTTACCCTATAATGGTGAGCGCGACTTTTTTGTAATGTTTGATTAAATACATTTAATTACATAACATTTAATTAAAACATATGGGACCAAAATTATATTTATATACTTAATATATTTTGGTTGCTACACATGTTGATGACTATGAAAGTAAAGAATAAAAAACAAAAAAATTTTCTTGAAATTAAAAATTTCAGCGTTATAGGGTTAACTGGCACTCCATTCCTGTTTGGGATGTAAATGGGAAAGGAGCCTTTATTCTGTAGGAAGATGCTGTGGAGTTGGGAGACAAATGCCAGCCAGACCTAGAAACAGAACCTTGGATGTGGTGGGGAAAAAAGTGAAGTTGTTCACACAGATACAAGTAGGCGTGGGATTATCTTGTTTATTGAGTGACCCAACACTGGAGCCAGAGAGACTTGTTAGTAAGTCTCATAAAAATACAGTCATGAAATGGCAAGACACTAGAAGAGATATCGGCAGTGGGGCTTTGGAGGAAGGAACAGATACAATAAGTGTGTAAGAGGGTTTTTATTAAAAAACATAGGTCACAGTTAGGAGCTTAGATACACGGAATGCTTTTAGGATTAAAATATATTTCAAAGCAATTTAAAGCTTTTATTTTAGGGGGGGAAAGAAGTGTAATGTTCATTCATTTGTTGACCCAATCATTTATTTAACAAATCTTTATTAAGAACCCAGGTTCCAATTTAGAAATTCTACATTCGTCTGGGCAATGAAAGGATGAGACAGAAACCCTCCAGTTAGATAGCATCTGATGGTTTCCAAGGTATTTTTAAACATATCTCAAATCTGAGGATAACTCTGTTGTTAGATACTATTCAAATTCCCTTTTCAAGGAAAGAAAATAAAGCTTGGAAAACATCATTCTCAGAGACACACAGGCTTCTACATGGTGGGGTTGAGGATGGGAGTTATGCTTTTCTTGGATTTACATGAACTATCAGAAACTGGAGATGAAAGCGGTCTCATTGCTGTTGGATGTGACCAGGTCACATAATTTGACCCTTACTCCCCCCATGCGACAAAGTGAAATGGTCCTATAATATTTTCTAGGCTGTACCTTTCCAAGAAACACTGTCTGAGGCCTTTCTCCGGCAGAGTGAATGGAAGTGTTCAAACTACCAATCTTTCTGCTAGCAGCCATGTGCTTAACCATTAAGATACCATGGCTTCCTGATGGAGGCTACTTACATCTTTTTGATTCAGTTTTTCATATGTGCTGACCATGGTGATAAACTGTCAACTCTTTGAGACCAGACTCTGTCTCAGGTAAGACAGTTACCTAAGCAGGAGGTTGATGGATAAGAGAATAGACTGGATCAAGGTGGGCTTTGTCAAGGGGGGTTAACAAGCTCTAGATTGATCTTCATAGGGCCATGCAAAGAGTGTAGCTTGATCTGCATAGGGTCATCCCACTTGGTTTGGCTTGTCTGTTTCCATCATAATCATATATGTGGACAGTGTTGATGAAACTGTGGGGAAGGCTGTCGGTTGGTTTGTATGTGAGTTTCTGGACTGTAGGGCAGCAATACAAACTTCAACCTTACTTAACTAGTTAACTAGAGCTCCCTCCCCCCGCTCCCATCCCACTCCCCTACCCATATCCCAGACTGTGGCTATCTGTTTAGGCACAGGATGGGGCTGAGATTGGACAGTTGACTGTCTTCAGTGATGGCTTGTGGGCAGGGCAGAGAGGACCAAGGGTTCCTTTATTGGGAACTAAGAGGTTTTTCTTCCAACCTTGTTTTCTACCCGTGTTCGTTAGCCAGGCTTGGGCTTTGAGATTATCCACCACTATAAAGTGCAGTACTGTTTTCACTTTCAGGACCTTCCTGGCAACTTGCTTCTTTGATGACCTTATACGTTTACTAGGCTTTCTTGGAGTGAGCTAAAGATTATGGTCATTAAATTCAGAACTGAGTTCTGGAGCTACCAAGAATGCCAGCAAGCTACCTGGTTTCCTTCCCTTCCTTTTGTTTCTTTTTCTGAGTCTGATACCTGTGTTAAGCCACTTCATGTCACAAAGCAAATAATTGTCCACAATAAGACTCCCTACTTATTTACTGCTTGATCTTTTTCAAAGCATTTTTACAAAGATTATCACTTGGAAACTTTTTAGATGATCTGTTATGCAGATCAGAAGGGATTTTTAACTTCTATTTCATATGTGGAGAACCTGAAGTTCAAGCCATACAAAATGCTCGCGGCCTTCCAACTCAAGGAGAAGTCCTACCCAACAATGTGCATTACTCCTGAATTTTCAGTAATTTGGGGAATCTTTTGAATTAGGTGGACTAAGGTAGTGGAAGAGGATTCCTATGTCCTTTTACAGCAATGTTTCAGTAATGCTGAAGATGAGGGTGGTTATGACTAATCACGCATAGGCTATGCTCATTCAGAAGTCTCTCGAGCAGTTCCCAGAATATGAGCAGAATTCATTGCAAGTCCAAGTGAACCCCCGGAGACCAAAGGTGCCCTAATTTGCCAATCATTCATCTAAGGAAACAGAACGAAATTACTTGGACCCGAAAGCCTTTTGCCAAACAAAGAGCACACACACACTCTCACCTGAGCCCCGCAGTAACACTCAACAGCGGCAGTCATTATAAATGGCTATCCTCCTACAACACCCCTGGAGAAAGAATGAAAGAAAATTGTGCAACCAATTTAATGAGGTGTGTGTGTAAGAGGGATGGTTAGCAATTTGTCTTTAACAATCTTGTTATACGGCAAGAGGCGCTCAGGGGAAAGAGAGCGAAAGAAAGAGACCAGGAGTCAATGCTCTATTTTCTAACAATCCTCAAGAGAAAGGAGCTAAAGACCAAGAGAATTCACTGAGCAAATGTTTTCTCTCTGGCAACAAATTCAGACTTCGTGATCTCAGAACCACTAGGCAATATGAACCGAGAAGGGTTATAAATCTGGATTTAACAAAGGTGGCTCCTCAGTAGTAATAGAGTTAGAAAGTGAAAGGTTATATCTTGTTCAACCTTCTATGTCATCATTCTGTATGATACTGGAGAGTGATTTTGTGTTTTTTTTCTAGAAGCTCAATTTAATGAAGAGAAATACTCATTTGGCACTTTCCCACAGCTAACCATAGTGGGTAGTGGGAAGAGTACTCAAATACTCAGTAAAATTCAAACCAAATGGCAGAAAACCATTCTAACTGCAAGGTCAATGGCCTTCAACAGGTAGGCAGTTGCAGTCCCAGTGGTGAGGCAGAGGGGGTGGGTGGGGTGAAGCATTTATTCTCTTGAAAGAAGAGCTCCTCACCAGCTGGGACTCTGGCCTTAGATTCAGGTCCAGAAGGCATTCCCATCAAGAGATCCCCTGGGGCCTTTTCCTGGGCTCTGTTAGCCTCCCTTAGGTTCATAGAGGTCTAATAGCTAGTCAACAATTTAGTTATTTAAGAGACTGAATGATTACTCATTGAGCAACTACTCCCATTCTGACCATATTCTTGATTGGGCTGAGAGATCTAGAAAGATGTCTCCATGAGTTGAGGCCCGTTGGGACTAAATGACGGGAACACAACTAATGGTTGTATCAAAGAGGTAATTCAGGATTTTTCCCACCCCCACCCCATCTGTTCTTAGTTTTATAGTCTTCATTGCTTTCCTAAGCCAATTATAACATCAATAATAATGTAGCTGACCAGTTGCCAATGAGTTAATGATGATCCATGGAAGGACTATATCTGTCAGAGTAGATCTGTGCTCCGTAGTTTTTAGTGCCTGATTTTGATCGTCAGGGCCAAACATGGGCTTGTGAAAAACAAGGTTGGCAATTCAACTCTACCAGCTTCTCTGGAGGAGAAAGATGAGGCTATCTGCTGCCATAAGATTTACTGCCTTGGAAGCCCGAAGAAGCAATTCTACTCTGTCTTGTATGGGGCCACCGTGGGTCAAAATCAACTTGATGGCAGTGGTTTGCATGCTATCTTGCTTTTCCCTTTCAAGCTTTTGTTTTGTATTTTCTCTTCTCCTCCCTTGACCTTTCATGCCTTCCTGGAAGCATTCCCAGGTTACTCTCATCCATCAGACTCTTAGTTTATATCACTCATTTCACTTACCACATGTGACCATGTCTCATTTATCACACAGTCAGCTGTCTTGAATTTGGTTTACACTCTGAATTTCCACTTTACTTAGTTACATCTATGTCTATGTCTACAAATAGTTGGTAACTCCCTCTAGCACAGGAATAACCCAGTGGACACCTGTTGCTTTTGTTACATACTCACTGCTTCTATCTTGACCACCACTCAGATCCTCTTATTCGGATCATTGCATCTTACTCTGATCATTGCACCTTCATGGAAGATTGCTCTTCTTCACCATCAACATTTGGTATGAAGTCATCAAAATCCTATTTCTGTTCCCCTAACTCTAATAATCCAAACTCACTCTTGTCGAGTCAATTCTGACTCACGGTGACCTTTAAAGACAGTAGAATTGCCATGGTGGGCTTCTGAGGCTGTAAATCTTTACAGGAGCAGAAAGCTTCATCTTTCTCCTATGAAGAAGTTGGCCGCTTTGAACAGCTGACCTTTTGGTTAGCAGCCTAACTTGTGACCCAATATGCTGCCAGGGTTCCCCCAGGAATGAACCAATGATCCAACATATCTGTGACACTCAATTCTGAGATACAGATGGCAGTGGAAAATGAAAGGTTGCTTTCTACTTGATTGCAAGTGAGAAAGGTGGTGTAAACCCTGAAGAGATGGCAGCTCCAGTTAGAGCTTGAGGTGGAATCCAGCACAGAGAAAATTGAGCCAATGAATGAGAACTGCGGTATATGATGAGAAGAGTTGAGCCTTTGGGCACAGCTATACCCAAGCCCTGGAGTTTTGAGTACATGAACCATGGATTTTTGTGTGTGCCAAGTCTATTGGATTTGGATTTAGTTAACAGCCAGAGTGCTACTTAGAAGCAAGGATGGCAAGACTTCATCTTACATATTTTGGTATGTTGTTAGGAGAGACCAGTCCCTGGAGAAGGACATCATGCTTGGTCAAATAGAGGGACAATGAAAAAGAGGAAGGGCCTGAATGAGATGGGGGCTACAATGGGCTCAAACAGTTGTGAGGACTGTGCAGGACTGTGCAGTGTTTCATTCTCCTGCGCATAGGATTGCTATGGTTTGGAACACTAACAACAGTTCCCCCTGCCTCATTTCTTTATAAGAGAGTCTTTGGAGAAATCTGGTTAGGAAAGACTCTAGAAAAGTGTTTCTCAACCTTCCTAATGTGAGGACCCTTTAATACAGTTTCTCATATTGTGGTGACTCCATCATAATTATGCTATGGTTATGAATTGGAGGAGCACTCCTTAACAGTTTTGTGTTATGCAGAGAACACAGCCTTCTTTGCTGAAAGTGAAAGGGTTGTTCGACCCCCAAAGGGGTCGTGACCCACAGGCTGAGAACTGCTGCTCTAGAACTTTGTTGGACCTGAGTATGCATAGAAAGGCATTTTAATATAGATCAGAAAAATGAAAGGGAGGAAGCAATATTTCTCTTTTTTGATGGAGCAATATTTTAAGTATTCTTTTTTGATTCACCCTTTACTGACAATTCATAAAAGTTGCATTGCCCACAGCAAAGAAAAAGAATGATATGATAATCACTACTATTACTATACTTAATCAATCTTTAGTTGCCTATTATTCTTGCGTGCTAGCGTCCCAGTAATTAAATTGTGTCCTATTACCAATAGGTTCTTATCATCTCTAGACTTGAAGTTTAATTCTTCCCTCAAGTATTTGCATTTGTTTCCACACACCAGACGTACCTTGGAATCCTTTGAATTGCTTTCCATTCTTGAGGATTATTGGGCCACACACATGGTGTGAACTCAGACCTCAGAGTGCTTAAGTTCCAACCTGTGGTTCGAACTTGCAGAGAGATTTGTGTTTTCTTTTTCACATAGAATTTAAGGAGTAAGACACGCGGGCATCCTTGCTGGACTTTTTGGGGTGGCAAATTTACATTTCCTTTATTTTTTCACTCATGGTGACTTGAATTTGTGTAAGGACCTCTTATGCGACACTCCTCTCAAATGCTTGCAGATTATGTGGCACATAAATTAGCAGTGCCTTTTATACTAGTTGAAACATGGTATTATTACCACTATGATCCAATAGACTGTGGAGACTGTTGAACATTCGTTAATACCACATGCAAGAAAAGCTTTGCTAAGGATAATTTTTAAAAAGTGGTTGCAATAGTACACCAAGAAGAAGTTGCCAGAAATTCAAGCCTGGTTAGTTGAGACATGGAATGAGGGATAGCGTTGCTGATAACAGGTGGCTCTTGGCTGAAAGCAGAGAGTAACAGAAAGATGTTCACCTGTGATTTTTGACTATGCAAAAGTTTTTAACTGTGTTATAACAAATTATGAGTAACATTGCAAAGAGTGGGAATTCCAGCCAACGTAATCGTGTCCACAGAGAACCTGTACACAGACCACAGTGCAATTGTTTGAACAGAACAAAGGATACTCAATTTTTTAAATCAGGAAAGGTGTGTGTGTTAGGGTTGTATCCTTCTACCATATTTATCCAATCTGTATGCTGAGCAAAAAAAATCTGAGAATGTGGACTATACTATATGTAGCATATAGCATCAGGATTAGAGGCGCACTCCCTAATAAATAGTGTTATGAGGAGAACACAGCCTTCTTTGCTGAAAGTGAAGAGAATTTTGAACACTTACTAATCAAGACCTAAGGCGTCAGCCTTCCATGTGGGTTGCATCTCAGCATAAAGAAAATAAAACTTCTCACAAACTTGACTGATAAGCAACATAGTAATCAAAAGAGACAAGATCACAGTTGTCAAGGTTTTCATTTTTCTTGCATCTATGCATTGTTATCAATGCCCACTGAAGAAGCAACTTGGAAATTGTGCTACTTATTGCATTGGACAGATCTTTTTCAAAAGGCCTCTGTAGAACCTGGAGGTGTCACTGAAAGATGATGATATTTTCAATGGCCTCATAGGGTGGTCAAGGTGGACAATGAACAAGGAAGACTAAAGAACTCATGCACTCAAATCACGATATTGAGTTGATGAAGCATATCAGGAACTTCCAGAAAAACAAACAAATCTATCTTGGAGGAAATTCAGCTAGAAGGCACCGTAGAAGCAAGAATGAGACTTTGTCTCAGGTACTTTGACCATGTTAACAGGAGGGGCCAAATTCCTAGAGGAAAACATCATGCTTGGAAACAGAAGGGATCAGTGAAAAGGAGGAGGCATCTTTAATGAGGTGGATTAACACAATGGCACACAACAACTGGCTGGAGAATTTGGGTGTGCTTTTTGTCTTTTGTGTTTAGCGTCACTATGAACCCAAACTCACTGAAGGCACATCACAGGAGAGCAACACCACTAGTATTACCTGACAGGATGCAACTACTAACCGAGGTGAGACATTTCCTTTTCTTGACCCCCACTGTTTCATCTAGAACTAGGCGTCGTGGACAAGTTGCGTCTCTCTCACAGGGTTGTTGAGGTAGAGTTGGTGAAGATGTTCTGAAAAAACATAAATACCATCCACATGATAAAGTATTATCGATGGCATCCAGACTAGGGCTGGTCTATTTTACAGCCAAACCTGGCTCGTTTCGCCTTCTATTTCCGTGATGACTGTTCTGCAGAGTGTGAAAATGAACAATGAATTTATTATGTAGGTTATGAGAGTTCTGACAATGGGGACTGAAATCTCTGATTTGTGAATTCACCAGCTTTCTCCTTAGTTAGTTTATCTAAGTAAGATGGGCAGTGCTTTCTAGGTTGTAGCTAACTCCTTCCCACCTTCCTTCCTTCCCTCCCTCCGTCCCCTCTTCTCCTGTCCTTCTTTCCCTACTTCTTCCCTTCCCTTCCCTCATACCTCTCTTCATTCCCAATCTCTTGCTCCTTTCCTCTGTTCCCTCCACACCCTTTTCTTTTACCCACCCATCCACCTACCCATTCATTTGCTAAGTTATATTTAATATAGACACACAATATATTTAGTATGGAAACATGGAATGAAAGTCAGGGAACACAGAGTCTCCTTATATTTCACTGCTATATAATTTGTTTTCAAAGACCAAGAGCACATTTACAGTCACCAGTCTGTAATACTTCATGGCCATCATCATGAGCAGTAGTTCTTGATGTGCTATAGGCTTACAGAGAAATGTTAGTTGTTAGAGATCAGTTATTAGGGAAGCACAAAAAAACTAGCTTTCATGGTTGAGAAAATGCAACGTGATTAGAAAAAAAAAACCAATTCCCCAAACCCAAGGATCTTCTTTCAGATTGAGCTTATGCTACTCATTGGGTGGAGTGTAAGATTTCAGGGATCAGGCTCCTTCATCCTCTTCCTTAGGACAGAATCTTTGTAGAAAAGATAGAGTTTGTGCGTTGTGTGTTTAATGTCTGCCTAAGCTACTAGTTCACCACACCTAGCACACTGAGGGTATCTTTTTCATCGATCAAGCCTGTCACCATCAAGGAAAACTTTCATAGGAATTGGCAAAATATGGCAACTCCCTAAGAACATCTTTTCAGAAGGGGAGTGTTTAATGGGCTCCAGATGTTTTCTAGGGGGCTACTCTTTCTCCCCTCTGCCACTTCCCCCAGCCAGTTCTTCTCCTTTCTGGAACAAGAAAAGCAACCTGATTTCAGGACAGGTTTGGATATTAAGTATCCGTCCTCCTGATCCAGCCTAATATAAGTGTATGTAGATATTCGGTGACTTCTTCTGGTTGTTGTTGCTATTTCTGTCACTTGGAATTTTTCCATTAATGGAGTCTCTGAAGACATTTTAGGAATGAATAATATCCTTTATCTACTTGGAATATGCATGGGATTCCCATCAAATCTGTCCTCGTGTGACTCTGAGAAGACAGCCAGTAAGATTTCCTCTTTCAAGTCTCTGTCAGGAATAAATACTCAGTTCTTCAGTGGTGCCGAGATGAAAACCTGACCATGGACGCTTTTCTCTGAAAGCAGACTGTGGCCCAGCTGTTCTGCGGTTTATGAATTTTTTAGCAAGGCTGGGGCTGGCGGCTGTGCCAGCACTGGTTGAGATAGGGCATACGCTGGGGGGTTGATTATTTCAAGCAGGGGTTAAAAAAACCTGGCAGTGCTTGCTGCGTTTCCCTTCCGAGGTTTAGAGATCAGTGCAACTTTCTTTCAAATCGAAGCTCAGAAAATGGAAAAGGGGAGCAGTTGTTGGAATCGAGGATCTGGAGGGCCAGACCTCCCTTGGGCAATATCTCTCTCTAAACTGTTAAAAGGGAACCCAGTTAAGGCCAGCTCCAGCACCCTCCAGAAGGAGGCAGGGAACTGGAGCGGGGAGGGTGCTGAATGAGGCCTCCCCTCTGAAAATCTTCCATCCACAGAAAAACGAGTATCGGGGACCGTCCCATTAGCAAGGTATAACTTGCTACTGCAAGCAGCATGCTTGGCTGCTAACCTGGTGATCTGCTTCTGAAAATCCAGCCCTGGACGATCCTGTGGAACAATGGATCCAAATGGGATCCATAGGAGTGGGGTGGACTTTTTGAGACAGCCGGTGGTAACTTCTTGCAAAGAACTCTGCGTCTGCCAAATCTGATATCAGGTGTGCTGCGGCAGGAATAGAAAGAGTCTGAGTTTGTGCCAAGGTGGAGAGACTGAGGACTGCGCAGTGGAAAAAAGGATGGAGGAACTTCAAAAACCTGGAGTTATCCAGGAAGTCTTTAATGCAGCATTCCTTGTCCTATCACCCCCTTCCCTGGGAAGACCTGAAGGTGGAAGGCCATAGTTTTATATTCTATTCCAGTTTATCTTGTCATGAATTTTGACTTTGGGATAAAGGGAATGCCCCCTGATGCCACGCCACTAGAGTCAGGTGTCCATTGGTAACCCCAGTTGGGAACCAACTACAGATACACTCTAACCTTGCTCTTTAGCAGTTTGAAAGCACCAACTGCTTCAAGGCAGAGAGATGAGGCTTTCTACTCCTGCGAAGAGTCTCCCTCTCTCAGGTTCAGGAGAGGAGTTCTACCGTGTCCCAAAAGGGTCACCATGAGTCAGAATCGACTTCAGACAGGAGCTTTTTGTTTGTTTTCCTACTGGGGACTCTTACAGTGGTATCCACGTAGAACAAAGCCCAATGGATATAGCGTTTGCCTCAAATCCTTGAGAATGGGGTTGTCGGTCTTTGATCCTGTAGGTGCTCAAATGGGCCACCCCTCGTTAAACGCTCGATGACCCTTTCTGACTGAGTCAGTTTGTTCGCATGAGAGAGTATCAGCCCACATCCTGGGCCTATGTCACCAATACCAAAGGAGGACCAGGCGCTTTAGGGGCGGGGCCTGGATGTGGGCAGTCTCTGAGCTGCCAGGGTTCGTGCTCCCTGTTCAATGTCATTTACGTCAGTCAGGCGTCGCTCGCGTCGTAGGATCGGGTTGTGGAGGGAGGTTAGGCTTCAGATGAAGATGGAGTGGGGCTGCTCTGTAAAGGTTGGGGAAGGGCCTTTCAAGAGGTGGGGGTGAGTCAGGCTGCCCTCAGGTAAGACCATTCCAAGCAGTTTGGTAACCCCCCGCCCCCCACTTGGAAGGCTGTTCCTGAGGGTGTGCGGGGTGTGGCAGGGAACGGTGAGACGCGCTGGGCAAACTGGTATTTAGCTTACGATTAGCTCACTGGCTCAGATAGAATTAGTTCCTTTTAATGCCTCATTAAGTAACCCATTGGCTAAAAATAACCTGAATCTTACGGCGATTATTAGTTAAATGAATATGAAATAAGAACTAAAGCTTAATTTTATTTAAACGAGATGGGATTCCACAGGCTCCAGGCCGATCCACGAGTTTAAAAGGACAGGAAATTGGGCGAGAAAAGCCCCAAACCAAGGCTGCGAGTGGAGCAAGGGCAGTGTGAGGTCTCTGATTTGCTTGGCTTTGATCTGCGTGCGATAGGAGCCTGGGGAGGGTCGTGCTTATGCATTTGAAGGTGACCAGCGGCACCGACAGACCCCAAGTGTGACGGCCATGTCGCCCTACGCCTAATTAAGTAAGCAAGACACTCACCGTGGAGATTATTTCATTTATTAGGTTCGAATGAAACCTGTGGGAATTGGTAAGATGTGATCTTAAATTAACATACTTCCTGCAGCACCTGCGATGTGGTATTATCAGAATTAATTAAACAGTCTGAGATCGCAGGCGCGGTGTCAGGCTGGGCTAACCAGATGCCTCAGAGCCTGCGCACTGGGCAGGCCCGTGTCTTTCTCTCCTCCGCCCCGCATCCTGATGGGTCTCTTTGCGGAGCCTTTGAAGCTTCTGTAGACGTGGTGGGGGAATCTATGGGGATGCATATAAACAAGTAAACCCGTGTTACTCAAATTTTAATACTTTCCTAAGTATTGCCGGGGACGCCGACGGTTTTCTGAAGGGGCAGATGGAAAGCCTCTGAGAGCTGTGGCTTTGTTTTCGCTTCCTTGGAGGCTCACGATCAGTTTGGAGTTGTCTGGTGGAACAATAGGAGTCTGCCTTTTAAAGTCTCTTCCCCTCACCCCCCATCTGCCTGTAAAAGGCACCGTTACCAGATGAAATGCATTTGTCGAACACACAGCACCGTGCTATGTGGGTGTGTGTAGATTTCCCCTGCCCCAGAGAGCGCTCCAAGTTTCTTTTGCTTTAGCGTCTATTTCTATAACCTGGACAATGGCCTCAGCGTGGCATGGCTGAGTGCCTAAGGTATGACTTTCTCTGCGCCTGAGCGTTTGCTTAGAGAAATGTCTCCTAGACGTTCATTCGATCGGAGACTATTTCCACCAAGGTCAAGCGCGGGGGGCCAAGGTGGATGCCTTCAGACCAAGAGGGACTGGTTTCGAAGCTTCAACACAGCTGGGTTCCTAGGTTCACCACCAACAGAAGGCCCCGGGGTGGCTGCCAGTCACTTGCAGAATTGTTACATGCAGAACAGTGAAGTCTAGAAGAGAAACAGAAATTACTACTTTGTCACTGGGTGGCACACACAGACTTAGCTTCTAGCAACAAAGCCTGTCCATTTGCTTCTCTGTTGCCTTCCCTTGATTTGACAGAGACCTCGTGACCTACTTCCGAAACATCACTGAAAAACCTATGGCACCCAGTTCTGCTTTGCCACGCGGGTGCCTTGAGTTTGAGTCAATTTGATGTTAGCTGGTTCCTCCCATATCAGCCTATTGTCTCCTCTACGGCAAAGCCATTTGTTTTTAAGAGTCAACTCTCTCACACAGTTCTTCCCAACTTGTTTCGTCTTCTTTGCCCCTCAGCACCATTCAGGCAGCTCACGTGGCTGGTCCCACTTTGCATTGTGGTTGGTTCCATGCACCATGTTGCCGTCAGATTGCAGGCTCCCCGGATGCTGTGCCTTATTGATGTGTGTAATTCTGAAGTTGAAGCTGGGTCAGTCTGTTTTGATTGATTTGCCTGATGATGGCTGAGTTATGTCTGCCAAGAATGCAAAGTTGTTGAAGGAGGGATGGCAGGTCAGGAAGGAAAAGAGAGCTGTTAGCCAAGATTGCTACCTAGTCGGGAGTGGACCCGGGACACAGACCAGGTCTGTTGGTTCTTTTCACCATCCATTATGCCAGGAACTGTCTAGATCCACAGCATACTGAGAGCTTTTTTGAGAGTGACTCTTCCTAAGCATTTGACCTACATCTGATTTCACAGAAAGTCACTTTGCTTGTGGAAGACTGAGAAAAACATTGCTTAAATTAATGAGGGAAATGTTTTTTATCGCTTCTGTAGTTTTCTCTTCCATATGTCTGAGTCCTACTTCTGTCCATTTATGTATGTATGTATGTATGCATATATGTATTGTACTGGTCCTCATAGACCCACTCACCAACTTCTCCATCCATTTAGACAGTTGTCTCCAGGACAGATTCAGATGCCTAATTCAAGGTGTACCAGTCCTGGGTCCTGTACCATGAGAGCTCTTTGCCTTTTTTGTTCTACAAACACTATCTATACGGCCAGTTCCCCAAACTGCTGCTGAGTGTTGAGGGTTTGGATCAGCACCACAGTCCCAGGCCCCATCTGAGTACAATTTTCAGCTACATCGATTGCTATGAGAGAAACTAGAGTCTATCCAGTGGTCAGATACAGTCATGTTGACAGAAGAAATGATCAGATCAGAATGGTTCTTTGAGTTTATAATAGCAAGGAAAGTTGTCTTAGAAATTACCTGCCCAATTTGTATTGTTAATGATGTAGAAGCTGAGGCCCAAAGAAGGAAAGGCCACATAGTAGGGCCAAAAGCAGTTCTGGAATAAAGCTTGTTGACTGCAAGGCCATGCTTTCTTGATTGCACACATCAAAGACAAGCTCTCATTCTTTTGTTTGTTTTTTTGCTTTGGTTCACAACGGGGCCCACTAACCCTTCATTTCTGCGGGAAAAAATTCACCCCTAATTTTTTATAAAGCCAACCCACAAATGTAAATATTCATTTTATAAATATGCATATCAATTAAATATACATTTATTTTAAATACACGTGTTAATTATACATGTTACATCAGATCACAATTAAGTCAACAGAATGTGATGATTTGCATATAATCAAGCTCGTATATTAATCAGTTGTCAATCTTCAATGCCATTTTTCTTCACATGGCACCTTCCATGGAGGTGTTATCAGGGTCAGAGTCTTGAATCAAGTGATCCACCTACATATTTGAAAGTGCACTTCTGTGCTGCTCTGTATTGATTCATTTTCCTTCATCAGCCACTTGGGCTCCTCTCTTAGTCCTTCAGGGAGGGCAAGGTATTCCTGCCATGCTTCCAGTTCACTGCTTCTAAGGGAGAGAGCTTTTGAAGGAGGAAACAAGTTTCTTTTTTTTTTTCCTTGAGGCAAATGTTTCTGAAGTTGCTCACTCCTGTTCCATAGAGGTGCCCAGGCAGTAGGGGCTCTTCACTAGGTTACCAGTGCCCCAGTGAAGGAGAGTAAATAAGAGAATTGGTTAATGATCTTGCCCAAATCTCATAACCACTAAAGAAACCAAGGCCTCATAGGTCTTAAATGCATACTGCAAAAATCGTATTCCCCCTTCAAGGCTTTTTGCCTTGGTAGCCTCTACAAGAATCATCTAAATCCACAGACCTGCTCCTCGCTTACTTGCCTGCAGCACTTACTGAGAGGATGGTGCACATAATTAGTATGCTCAATTGCTAACTGGAAGGTTGGACGATCGGGTCCACCCAGAGGTGTCCTAGAAAAAAAAAGGCCTGGAAACCAGCCATTGAAAAGTTTAGAGTATCGTTCGACTTGGACACACTTGACTTCCCAGGAGTCAGGATTTTATTGGTGGTGGTGGTGATGGCTGTGTGGAGGGGGTTGTATTCTTCCTTGCTATGGAGTTGTTTGTTATTTCTTCTGTAGCCTCTGGAGGGTGTGGCCTATAGTAGTTGCTCAGTACATCTAGAAACGAAGAGATTTTTGATTGGGAGGGTGTGAATTCAGTTTGAAAAAATATGGAAACATCTCTTCATTATGGATAGCATGGAGCAAAGCGTTTAAGTGCATTAGAATCGAAGACAACCAGCAAATCATTTCGCAGGAGGGCAGAAGGGACAGAAGAGTAGACCTATATAGCTTTATCACTAGACTATACTCTTTCCTCATGCTGGGCTTGTTTCCAAAGGTAATTAATCAACAAGGACACTGTCTTTGTCCCCTTGTCCTTTGGTCTGTGGTATGAAAAATGTTATTTCAGCTCAAAAACTTGTGATCACTTAACATTCTCTCTGCATTTGTTCCCCGAGATTGTAAGATAGCAGGAAAAGACTTTTCCTTTGATTTTTTTTATTAATTAAAGTCAAACATGTCTCTTTAAAAAATTATTCTAGTGAAAATATCCTACTTGCCTCTGACTCCTCCAGTATGAAATGCTTTTCATGAATAAGCATTTATTTTTTAAAAGTATACCTCACAAGGTGGCGCTTGCTACAAAACATCCCAGAAGTTGAGGCGTTTAATCCTTTTGAACGACACTGCATGTAGGAAGGACATCACTACTTTCCGTAATATGAAAAATCAACGGAGCGATGTTGACCTCTTGATATACTTATGACTTATTTGCCACATGTAGGATTCTATGCTATGTGGGGCAATAAGAGACTCTGGGGCTGCTGTGAGTGAGGTAAGCATTTGGCTCATAACCACCAGGTGGGTGCTTCAAACCCACGAGCCAGGCCTCCAGGGAAAGATGAGGCTGTCTGGTCTGTGAAGGGTTCTTAGAGAGCCACTTTGCTCTTTCTTGAAGGTTTCCAAAAGTCAGAACCACGACTGTGAGTGAGTGCAGGGAAGCAATGAAATAGATCAGAGAAGAGGTTTTTATCCAAGAGTTTGTGGTCTCCTAGAGCTGTGGTCTACTGAGAAAATTGAGAGGTGGTGTCTGAACAACATTGCTGTTGTTTCAGGAAATTGATTTCATTCATGTGCTCCACCAATGCTCCTTGAGCACGTTCTACACTATGAACCGGTCAGTAGGGAGTCCTGCCTTCCTCCTGCGCCATTTCTAGGGGATTATAAACATGATCACCACCCATCTGTCAGCTTGGCATGCTGTAGTGGCTTGCATGTTCTTGTATTGCTAGAAGCTATGCCACGGGTATTTCAAACAGGAGCAAGGTCACCTATACTAGACGGGTTACAGCAGTGCCTGCAGATGACAACAGACAAGGGAGAAGGTCTGACAATCTACTTTTGCAAATCTGCTCATGAAAACTGCACGAGCTCACTGCAGCATGTTGTCTGGTACAGTCTTGGGAGAGGAATTCCCTAGATGTACAGGCACTCCAAAGACTCAGTGGCTGCCACAGTGTACATGAACACACCACTGATGCTGAAGATGGTGGAGAGCCTGGCCGGGTTTTGTCCTACTGTACATAGGCCACCATGGGTTGGAGCTGACTCAAGGGCAACTAACAATGAATTAAATGAAGCTGCGAGTACAGGTCAGGAGATCATGGGACAAGAGATCAGGATTTGACCTGTCCCTCTGGTTTGTTTGTTTGAAATGAACTTGTATATCATCAAAGACCCCAAGTCCACTCTAGCCTTGAGTTTCCTCCATTTTTAGCCACTCAGACCACAATTTATGTCTAAGGTGTAAAGAATCTGGAGGAGTTTTAAGGATCTGAAAACCTAGGGAAGTAAGGGGACTTGAGATGGAATGAAATGTAACTCTTTCTGGTGGATCCTGATGCCTTTCTTGCCCTTGTATCACCAAGTTCTCCTCACCTTGTTGCCACAAAATCAGGGTCCAGGCTAATGCTACAGAAGGCTAGGTGTAGGGAAAGATGGAAAGGAGTGAAGTCAAAGGAGGGGGTGGGAATAAAGCTGTTTTTAAAATTCTCCCACTTAAATGAACCTGCAAAGCTAAATTTCAAACCACAAGAAGAAACGAAAGGCTAAGGAAGATGACCAAGCCATCTATCAAAGAACGAAAGCATTCATAGCAAATGAACTTTGGATTAGAGTCTGAAGAGCTCTTTAGATAACTGTGTTTAGAAATCTTAAATGAATGAGGTAAGGAATACCAAACCACACACAAAACAGATATTATCTTTAAAAATCGAGGCAGAAACTAAGTGCCAAAAGTGGCATGTGGAAAAGAATCTGTTCCCAAAGTAGAGTGCATTCGATGACATCCAGCAGCAACAGCACACACTAAGCAGAATTTCAGAAGAAGGTAGAAGGAAGATGTCCACGGCTGTTAGGTTGAGAAGATTCTCCCCCATAGGGCTTCATGAGACAGGGTAGAACTTCTCATTAGGGCTTCAGAGGATGCAAATTTTTGCGGGTACAGCTAGCCTCATCTTTCTCTTGAGGATTGGCTGGTGAGTTTGAACCACTGACCTTGTAGCTAGCAACGCCATGTCTAGCCCACAGAGCTCCTTGGGGTACTCCCCATGAGCCCATCAGGACTTTTTGTAAAGAATGGTGGATAAAATTTGAAAAGGTGAGAACTCATCATGTTTCAGGATTAAATAAAGACAGGATTACTTTGGTACTTAGATAGTAAATACGCATCAAGAACTGACTAGAGCTCCTAATCGCATAACGATCTTAGTTTATTCTAAGTTAATCAATTCAGTGCTATTATAATAAAGATTTTGTTAGGAGTTTTTATGGGATTTGATAACCCAGTCCTACAATTTATAAGGAAAAGTAAAAGCCTAGGACTGACAAAGACAATTTACAAAGAGGAAGAAGTTGGGACCATATGGTCTTTCAGATATCAATATTATTATGAGTCCCTGAGTGGTGCAAAAGGTTAATGTGCTCAGCCACTAATGGGAAGGGTGGAAGTTCAAGTTCATCTAGAGGTGACTGGGGAGGAATATCTAGTAATCTCCTTTTAAAGATTCAGCCATTGGAAATCCAAATGGAGCACTGTTCTACTCTGACATATGTGGAGTGCCCCTGACTCAGAATTTACTCAGTGGGAACTGACACTGAAATGAAAACTGTGGTATTTCTGCAGTGGTCCTCCCTCAATGCAACAACACTTTTTTTTTTTCTAACAACCTGTCATTCTGTGATGCTCACCCTCTTGACATGATTACTGAAGACAAAATGGGTGCATGAGCAAATGTGAAAAAAAGCTGATGGTGCCTGTCTATCAAAAGATATAGCATCTGGGGTCTTAAAGGCTTGAAGTTAAACAAGCGGCCATCTAGCAGAGAAGTGACAAGCCAACAAGGAAGAAGGACACCATCCTGTGAGATGATGCCACTTGATCCCCCATCTGATACACTTTGGGGCTGATCTGGTTTTCAATATTGCCTGAATTCCCTTTTTCATTTTCTTTTCTTTTCTTTTTTTTTTCTGGGGGGCATCACTGCTCTCCGGTGGTGGGAGTAGGAGGCCCAGCTCCACTGCTGGAATTGAACCTCCCTCCCAGTGGGCCGCAGTCCCGCGCACAACCACTGCGCCACTGGGGCTCAGCCCTGAATTCCCTTTTTCATATTGGGGTTTATATCTGATGTATTTTGTCATTCTTGGTTGCCTTCTTGCCTCTTTTTATGTGTTTTTCTGTTTCTCAGTACATGAAACCTAGGACTGATGAACCTGAAGAGCCAACAAGTAGAATAAAGATTCCTGGGAGATACATTGGGGGTGGGGGAAAGAGCAGCTGATATCAAGGAGTTCCCAAAAGTAAAAAATGTTTTGAAACTGATTGTGGTAGCAATTGTACAATACTGCTTCCTGTTATTAAACTATGGAATAGTATGATATCTATATTAGCTCCCAATACAATGGTTTTGAAAAATAAATCACGATCAGTGGAAACCTAAAAGAGCAGTTCTACCCTGTCCTATAAGGTAGTTCATGAGTTGGATTCAATTTGATGACAATGAAATTTGTGTATGTGTGTGTGCGTGTGTGATAGCCTATGAAAATGTGCTCATTGCCTCTGTAGTTAGGAGAACTAAAACTAAGAAATTTATACACACCAATCTAACAAAATCTAAACATCTGACAATGTGAATTACTGCCAGGGAATGAAACCATGTGAACTCCCAGCCACTGCTGGTATGAGCTTAAGTTCTCAAAACTGGTGTCACTTGGTGCATGTGCCAAGAAGGCACTAGGGAGAAGCCCCTGTGAATGTGTGAGAGACAATAATGATCATTCAGTGAAAATAATGACTGAAGAATTGCATGAAAAGGAAAACTAGAAATGACCTAAGTATCTATCAACAGGGGAATGAATAAATAAACAGTTGTATCTTCATATAATAGAATAAAAATGAAAGAGGGTCACATCCCTCACAAAGATAACATTTCCAACTTACAGTTGGTTTAAAGAATGACATGGTTAGGTACCATTCACACACAACCTTCATAGCAAATCAATAGTCAATGCTATTTATGGACATATACAAGAGTGGTAAAAGGCAGAAAAATGTGGAGAGTAATTTTCTCTGAGGACAACCAGAGTTGATGGATTTTGATTCACAGGCAGCTTTATGTGTACCTATAATTTTAATATTTCTTCTTAGTAAAATGGAGAAATCTGAGGAAATATGGCAAAATGTTATTTTTTTTAAAGTTGGGGAGTTCTGTCTTTCCTAATGCATTTGAAATAGTTGATAAAAAGAGAAAGAAAAAGAATGGTAATTTCTCACACAACTACATAAGTCACGCAGCTCTTTAAATATGCATGGAGCTCTCTCAGCCCTCCTCTCTCTGCTGCCTGCCCCTCAGCACCGGACGCTCTCCCTCATCATGTAATCCCTTCCCCCACTCTCTCCACGTGGATCACCAAGCGAGACGGTGGTGAGCTTGCATCATGAAACGTAATTCCTATTGTTTCTCTCTCTTTCTCATGATCTCTATATCAGTGTTATAATAAATAATAATTATCGCTAAAAAATAAATATGCATGGAAACTTATTTTATGGATATTTTGCATTAAAATGTGTGCCCTACTAAAATTGAAGTCCGAATGACACATACCATTCTATTGAATGTTGGCATCATTACACTGATATCATGTTGAGCTCCTGTATCATTCGGAGGGCACAGAATGCAAGTAACAACTGAACTTTTTGTTTTGAGCCATAATTAAAAAAATCCCACGAATGAGGTTGCTCTCAAAAAGAAATTGCATTTCTTTTTCTTCCAATTCCTTATTTCTTATGTGTCTTCAATGACATCAAGTTGAAGTAAGGATTAAAAATATTTCCATGTTGAAATCTGAGAAACGAAGACACAGAAGCTAGGGAAAGAGAGAAGGTACTCGAGGCCACAAAGGAAAGCCAACAGTCTGGCACAATGAAAAGGACATGTCTAGGCCCCCAGGGCTTGGATAATTCAGTCCTTCCTCAGCTGCTTCCCAGGGTCTCCCAATTTCTCATTTATGAATAGGTGCAGATTCGGAGCAGGGTGAGAGTGTGAGGTAGTCTCCAGGGTCCCTTGAAGCATCTTAAATTCAGTGACTTCAGGAATTCTCCATGTACTCTTTTCTAAAACTTAGAAAAGAGTCTTTTCTAAGACTCCTTCAAAAGGAGGCACAGCTGGAGACATGTATGTAAGTATGACCACCTCTACCAGTATCTTGGAATCCCCGGATGAAGTTAATGGTCAAAATGCTCAGCTGATAACCCAATGGTTTGAACTTTGAGACCATGCAGAGATGCCTTGGGAGAAAAGCCTGGTGATCTTCTAGCTCCCACTGCTCCTTAAATAAAGCAACCATTGAAAAAAAACACCACAGAGCACATTTTTACTTTGACACACTGACGGTCCGCAGCAGACAGATATAATGCTAGGGCAACTGGTTTGGGTCATTTGTTTAATGTTCAGGTATCTGTCTTTCCATGAGAGCATGGACCTTTCCCCCACCTCAGTCTGCTGTTCCCTTTGCTCAATCTATGCGTTCAATCCAGGATACATATTTGAGTCATTGAATGAGATGTCTATGGGATTTGTCCTTGGGTGACCTTGGTATTCTCATCATCTCCCATTTTTCTATGGAGTGGATCAGAGTTGTCTGGCCTTTTAAAAATGGCTGCTAAATGCAGCTGCCTTAGCTCTCTAACTACTTGGTTCTTCATGAGCTAGGATGTAAATTATGTGCATTTTTGAGAACTGAGCTCTATAAATAGACCCCAACCTATCTTACAACCAAAGGTATATTAGGCTAAATGAAGTGCATCTTTGACATTGTTAAAGAGATTTCCCTTCTATAATAAAAACCAAAGATAAAACTCACCCAACCTAATATTAGGGTTACAATAGAAATAGACTGACATATCTAAATTATACATACACACATATATGTATATATTGATGATGGTGATGATGACCCTTTTGTTCTGAGCTATTAGAAGCAAATGGCATATAAAATAATTAAAATAACAGAATTCTGGGAAATAGGAGAACGAGATATTAAAAGCTGTGCTATACTTTTACATTCCTGTGGAAATCCACTGATCATAATTAGCACATAAAACTAAATTAGAATGAATGGGTAGATTCTAAAGTACAAGCATCATTTTGTAGGTTACAGATAATGTCTTTTCTTTTTGTTTAATGGACATATGATTGGTTCTCAAATGCTGCTCAATTGGGTAATGGAAATGGGTTTCCTTTAAAAGCCCTTCTCCTAAGCTCTCATGGCACTGAGACATTATGGTTTTCTTCAAACATCATGTGGACGCAATGTATGTGCTGTCAACTTAAACAGGTACTAGAAGAGACAGCTCTAGGTGAAGGGCACAGGTCAAGCCATCAGACGCAGCCATCTATTGCAGAGATTATCAAACAGGCATGCCATCAATGGACTTGGCAAGAGCGTTAGAAATTAATCAGCTCAGCCCTCAGTGTTTAGCCAGGCTGATTATATATGCCCTGGAATGTGAGCATGCGATGACAGGCCAGAGAGGCTAAAGTAATAGGAGTCCATTCCCAACAAAGGCTGAGAAGAAAGATCAATTTGCAATATTCTTTTCTGCACCCATGCAACAAAGCAGAAACATGAAAGCAGAACATTAAGGGATGCTCCCTAGGAACTGGACCAATCAATAGGCATCAGTGGTAGAGAAAAAAAAGATTCTCATTCTCTCGAGTACCCTGAGGGCTTTTCCATCTCAAGGACGTGATGAGTCGTGGTGGCCTCTGTCATATTACCTTCACCTACATGGTGTCATCTCTGCCGTCTCAAGGTGACTACTGCTAAACTCAGAGGAGGAAGATTTGGGGGGAGCATTTAAGGAAATGACTGCCTCTTGTTAGCAAGAGCTGTGCTCGATTGGCTGGGAGACAGATGAACCATTGAGTTTGTGGCCTGTAGGGGAAGTACAGGGGAGTCAGGGACACGAGTCAATCAGATGATGGGTACACACCTTGGCCCTAACAGTCAACACTCAAAGTACAAGGAGAATATTTTTCATGGATAAGGCTGAAGGTCCGCATGGTATGGAAAGTCTTCTTTATTTTCCTTGACTTGAGCTGGTGGTGGAGATCTAGGAATACAGCGAACAGACAAAGAAGAGCCAGCAGGCAACATAGAGACAGAAGAATCTGCTTAGGTCAAAAAAGGGGTTACTCGCAGCATGATTCCAGTCTTAGCGTACTGAGACAGAAACCTAGATTCCAATGCATGTGTGAGCCTGTGAAAGTGGATGCCTACCTGTGTGCACGAGTAGGGTATGTGTGTGTGTGTGTGTGTGTGTGTGTGTGTGAACTTGTGTACTTAGGCAGGGATCTGAAAAAATAGGACAGGCAAGGAAGGGACTGTCAGGGAAAGTGCTTTCTGCAACTTATGAGACTGTCAGACCAATTCTTTTCTCTTCTAAATCATTTCCCGTAAAACAAGGAGATGATTATCTGACTGCTAGAGGAAGGCAGGGGTATTATATTTCATTTGGGGGGAATGTAGATTTATGGCAGATGGATTTTTTTTCTAAACCAACAACCCAAACAATAGCTGAGTTCATGGCATGAGTCAAAGAGCTTGCCCGTGTTTTGCGTGGTAAGCTGATGGAATTCACACGCATTTGTAGTGGTTTCAGGGTGTGCCACTGGAGAGACTTTCTTTCAAGAGGTCCAGTGAAGGGGAAAGAGCGCGTCTTGTGCCTGTGCAACACAGGCCGTGTTTTCCCAGGTGTCATCAAAGATATTCTCCCATCGTTGCTGTTGCCAGTAGCCATCGAGACATCTCCTTATGGCTGACTCACATGCAACAGAAGGAAAGATGGCCTGGCCTTTAAGCTTGTTTGTATGCACGAGGAAGGCCCTCAGTGAGAGGGAGTGAAACACTGGCTGCGACAACGGATATGGTTGTGAGGATGGCGCAGGGCCGAGCGTAGTTTCGCTTGGTTGGGGTAGGGTCATGAAGGATTGGGACGGACTCAAGGACATCTAACCACCAGGTTCAAGTTCATCGTTGTGGCCACTTGGTATCTTGAGTGTTTTACAATCCAGGAGACTCATCTTTCATCACTGTTGGACAATAGTCTTTGTTCTTGTTGTTGTTTGTTTTTATGTGCCGTGGATTTTTTTTTTTGATGGACAATATACTATGGTTTTCATTTTGCTAATTTTTGGAAGTGAATTTCTGGGCCTGTCTGTTTTAGTCTAGAACAGTGGTTTTCAATCTTCCGAATGCAGTGACCCTTTAATATATTTCCTCATGTTGCGGTGACCCCCTCCTTCCAGCCATAAAATTCTTTTCATTGCTACTTCATAACTGTAATTTTGCTACTGTTATGAATTGGGTGACTCTAATAAAGTGACCAGATTTTAAGTGGGACACCATTGACTGGGGGTTGGGGGTTCTTCATTAAAAATTTGGTCTCTATGGAGCAACAAAAATGTTCATAGAATGCAAAAATAGTATTGTAATATAGCTATTTAATTTTAAAACACCGCAGGATATGGGACAAATTGTCAAAAAGCAGGATGTCTGGTCACCTTACTCTAGAAGCTCTGGTATACCTTGTCCATGATGAAGGAACCTGCTGGAATTTGAAACACCTGTAACACAGCTTCCAGCATCACAGCAACACACAAGGCAACACAATACAACAAACTGACAGATGGTGGATAGATTCTTCCATTAGAGACATCAGTTCATCATGAGTTGGGATCAACTGGCATTGGAGGGTTTGGATGGAGCTCATTGAGAAAATGATCGAAATGGATTTTGCAAAGGAAGAGGAGATTAATTCATGGGCTGATAGTTCCAGAGAGTCTACTCTTGTAAGACAATATGCCCAGTGCTCAGCACAATGAAACCACAGGCTCCTGCCTTCCAGGAACTCAGACAGTGGTGAAGGTGGGCAAGTAACCAGATCACTCATTATAAGGTCGATAAACATACCAGGGCTAAGAACTCCTTGGTATACACATTTTTAAAACCCCCTGAAGAAATATTTCATGGGGGTAAGAGTGGAATCATGGACAGTGGAAAAATTCTAGAGAGTGGACCTCCATGAAAGTTTGAAAGAGCAGGCCATACAAGTGCCTTTGATAGACACCATTGGGGGTGCACGTTGCTAGTGGGGGGCATATGGGAAGGGGTGAGTTAAATTTTGGAAATTTGGGTTTTGAGTCACAGTGAAATTTGTCAAGTAAAAGAATTTACAATGACACTTGCTCTTGGGTCAATTCCTCCTTCAGGTTACTCAATGTAAGGGAGAATAGTACCCAACTGCTGCTCCACCCAGTAGAACCTGGTAGGTAAAAAAAGGCCCCTTCACCTATTTCTGAAAAAAAAAATCAGGCATTGAAAACCCAGTGATGCCCAGTTCTTTCTATAATAGTGTCTAGAAGGGAAGAAAATGACTGTGGTTGGAGAAAATAAAGCTTGCTAACTGACCAAAAGGAAAGATATCCATCTCTCATTGTAAAAATCTTGTTATTGTGAATTGAGGGAAGATTTGGCGATCAGTTTTACAATTCATGTGCAATTAGTTTCGTCTCACTCATGGCAACCCTTTCACTTTCCTCCCATCATCCCTGAGTTTCTTGTTTCCATTTTTCCTTCATTAATGACCCTCCTGAACTTTGTCCTTGGGTAAATGCTGCCTTCCTTTGGACACTGAATGGCTCATTATTCTAAGGTGCCACCGCGTGCACACCACAGGCATGTTCTCCCTTTCTGAGCATGCTATTCTTCGTTCTTCTTCAGAGCTCTCTAATGATTCGTTGTCTCAGTCGTGCACTCCTATTGACTTGATTCCTATTTATAGTAACTCTTTGGGCAGAATATAATTGTCTCTCAGGGTTTCTGAGGCTACAAAACTTTCTAGGAATGGATTTCTAGGTCTTTCCCTTTGGAAAGACTGGTGGGTTTGAACTCACAGCTTTTTGATTGATAGGTGTGTACTGAGTCATTGCATCACCAGAAGTCCTTAATCATTAGTCAGCAATTGATTTTATGCTTCAACCACAGTGTATTAAAAGTGAAATTACTGATTTTGAAGTGAACCAATAAGAAAAATGAAATTGGAAATTGGAAAAATTAAATTGGAAAGGTAAAACCAAGTTTCATCTTTTACACTCTAGCACACTATTTTTTAAAAAAGAACAAGAGCATATGATTTACACATTTTTTTTGTAGTTGAGCATTATGTTTTCTACCTGTATTATATTTCCATACTAATTTTTTAAAAGTCTTTATTGAGGATCTACTATATACTAGATACATGGGCTATAGTTTAAGGAGAGGCAGAATTTTTTCCCTCATGGAGTATACAGTCATGTGAAGAAGATAGATAATCAACAATGTTACAAAAATGCTGATTATTATAAGCATAGAATGCAAGAGGTATGTATTACAGGCTGCTATAACTATCTAGGGGATCACAAAAGGCTTTCTTGAGGGAGAAAATATACATATGAGATTTCCTGGCTGACACAAACAAGTGAACTCAAGTATTAGCTGAAAGATTTGTGGGTCAAATCTTCACAAGTTAGAAGACCGGCATCCTTCAGAGAGTACAGTTTACTCTCTACAGACTAGGTCACCACAAATTGAAATCAACTGGATGGCATGTAACAGCAACAAAAAATGGGACACTGTTAAGTGCTTCATTCCAAAATGAAATACTGATAGTTTGAACCTAAGAGGTGTCTCTGGAGATGGGCCTGAAGACCTCCTTCTGAAACATCACCACCTTGGAAGCCCTGTGGCTTACAGTTCTACTGTGCACACCAGGGGCTGCTGGGAGGTGGAACTGACTCAAAGGTGACTAACAACCAAACAGATGATGAATAAGAGTTACCTGGCAAGGGAAGGAGGCAGATTAAGAAGGGGCAGTCATACCAAGATCTTGATGCAAGGGAGAACTTTCTACAAGTGAGGATCTGAAAATTCAAAAGGCAGTCAGGTCTGCCTGGGCTATATAGAGGGACCCAAGTTGAAACAATGGGAGGGATTTGGGTTTCTGCCTTTATAAATGTCAATGAGGAGCTACTGAGAGTTTTAAGCTAAGGTGGGGCATGATCAATGGGTCATAAAAAATGAAGCCATCTGATCTGTTTTGGTGGACACTGAACCTTCATGCCAATGTACATGAAATCCCTTTTGTATTGCAAAATAAGAAAGTAGTAAGTTGGATCCGTTCTGAGTTTATTGCTATCTTCTTAATCTTTTGTTCCATCTGGTCCAAATGTGTCCTCACTAGAAAGCATTTCTCATGGGTGTCTTATACTTGGAAGATCCGATGTTCAAGTCTCCCACTTCAGAGAGATGGAGAAATTAGCTTTGCAGGGGGAATCTGTTTGTGCTGGGCTGAATAAAGCACACAAAAAGCTCACAGTCATTGGGCCCAGGAAGACTCACAGCCACCTCCTGTGGGTTCTGAGACTGTAGCTGCTTATGGGAGTAGAAAACCCAGTCTTTCTCCCAAGGTTGGTACTGCCGACCATGTGAATTGTAGTCCAATGTGTAACCAGTGCACTCTCGGGGCTTCTTTGGCTTGAATAGTAGCCCCCCAAATTTGTGTCTACTTGGAACCTATGAATGTGACTTTGAGACTGGGTTTTTACAGATGAAACCAAGATAAGAAGAGGCAGTGCTGCATTAGGTGGCCCCGAAGTCCAATATGACTGGTATCATGATCATAAGAGGGAAATTTGGATGCATAGAGGCACGGCAGAATGCCAGTAACAATGGAGGCAGAGAGTGAGTGGTGTAAATCGAAACTAAGAAATGCCTATGATCGTTGGAGCACTTCTTCCCTAGAGTCTCCAGAGGCAGCACAGCTTCTGTGGACACCTTGCATTTGGACTCCTGACCTCCAAATCTTAGAGCATAAACTCCTCTTGCTTGAAGCCATGTACTTTGTGGTACATTACTATTGCAACCCTAAGAAGCCAGTGTATTTTCCTTTATCAAGTCAGCCTCTGGATGACATCTTATGAGTCTCGTTAGTAAGCAGCCATCCATTTGTTTAAAGAGCCCAGTTCTTTGATAATGGGTGAGTCCCCTATTCTTTCTTAGTAGTGGTTCTATGTGAATTTGGAATGAGATTGCAGTGATAAAGTATACTAGAAGTGAGGAGAGATGGTTAGTTCCAGAGGAGGAAGGAGAGGCAACTTTTTGTGGTTCTTCAAAGATGTCTTTCAGTTGCACAGGATGGATGAATATTTACTGTCATGCCCTGCCTGTCTACAAAGACCACCAGGCAGCCAAATATTTCATTAAGATATTTTCCTTGAAATCCTCCTTTCTCTTTGGGGGCATATTTTTTCTCATAATTGCTTTGATTGACTTGACTGCCTCCTGCTAGGTCCCAGAGTTCCTTGGTAATATCATAAGCCAGACATATTTTTGATTGATTAAATATTAGTAATAAATTGGGGGGTCTGATGAGCTTGGTTAATCTGCTTGAACCTGTATCTTTTTTTATAAAAAGCACAGACTACCAGAAACATAACAGATTTGCTTTCAAAGAA